>JARQOC010000005.1:105125819-105138674 GCA_033576535.1 Allobates femoralis | reverse complement strand
AGATGCCCCAGTGGGACAGGACCGCCGGGGCAGCGATGCTGTAAGAAAACAGTTTACATGGAAAGGATGCAGCAGAGTCGGGACTTCACTTCACCGGGTAACTTTACTGAAACTTTTCCAAAGTCATACAGTTCAGCAATGCAATAGATGGTATAATGGCAAATGCTCCGGATGCTGCAATTTCGAATTTCTGGCTGTAGATGGATCCCTCCTTATGTACCTTTCTTTTTCCTTTCTTTCCTTGCCTCCCAGTGGTGGTGAAGTCTGACTCTTAACACTAGAAGTCCCAGAGACGGGTCATTTGACCTTTTTACCATTGAAAACCAAGGATCCTTTAAATTCCCTGGGACTTCTAGTGTTAAAGATGATCTGACCTCCTGCTGCTTTTCTAGTCTCCTCTCCCTTGTACCCGTCGGGTGAACCTTTTACTTGTCTTTCGCGGGATCCGACTGCAGGACTGATTCCCCAATTGTGGGCTCTTTGGGAGTCGGGGCCGTATCTATAATATCCCCGTTGTTCGGATTCTGTGTGAGCCGTATAGGAACTCACAGTTGCTGGCTCCGGTACCCGGTTTCTTCCTTCGAAGCAAACCTTCAGGTTACTCGCTTCTCTTTTTAGAGTGAGCTTGCAATATAAGCTGCCTTTTCTCTCTTTCTTTCTCTCTTCTGGGATCTTTCCTTTAGTTCTCTGGGCCCCTCAGCCGAGGAGGCCCTCCTGTTCCATCAGGCTGGCTGCATGGCTCCCTCTCACTCCTCCAACCGACTACAACTCCTCCGTCTCACTGTCTGCTCACTAGTTCCCCCTAGAAGTCACTATATCTCCTCCCGGGGTCCCTCCCACCTACTATTCTAGTGTGTGGGTGTCAGCTCTAGGGTTCCACATTGTGACCATAGTTCCAATTGCAGTGGGTGACTACACCGCTTTTCTGGGTGCAGTACCCCTTTTGTGGCACCTACATGGTGGGGCGCCACATATGTTTAACTGTGAAAAGCTTCAGTAATTCAGAGAAGGACATTTAACAGCTCCCAGGGACCGAAAATAGTCAAACAGTTGGGTCTCCAGCTGCTTTCCCCCCATCAACTCCCCTTGAGTTTAAGGCAATTGCATGGAAAGACCACTCACTCCAAGGTAACTGGTGGGGAGAAACAGCTGGAGATCAACTTATATGACAAGTCTCCCATGAAGCTCAGTTCACAGCAGCTATATTTCAGAATTAAAAAACATCTCATTGAAATCATACAGTCAGTGCTGATAAGCTGCTGCCCAAAATGTGTGAGGAGACATTATGGAGAGTGGGTTATTGATGTATGAGGAATATTGTTTTCTAAAACCAACAGGTTTACTTGGCTTTTTAATGTTAGCATAGTCTGCTCCATTATTCAAGAAAATAAAATTTTAAAGTGAGGCTTAAGGTCCCGTTCACACGATGCGTACGTCATCACCTATTTGGTGCATATTTGGTGCAAATCTGCTCCAGATCTACATCAAATATGCAGCAGCGTGTTTTCTCACCAAAGTTTATGGGATTTGTGAAGTCCTGTCCGCAGGTGCGTTTTTTTTTCTGCAGCGAGTCTGCTTTCATTGCAGAAAAATCTGCAGCATATCAATTCTTGTTTATTTTCACTCTATTTTTCACCCATACACCCTCATGTTAAACTCAAAATACACAGGAGATACACAGCAGTGTTTGCACTATGTGTATGTGTTGTTTATTTTGAGCCTATTTTAAATTAGAATCCCCAGGTAATGATAGTGTTGAAGGGGGGAGCAGGATTGGACATTTCTTTATCTTTTTTTTTTTTACAAAAGTATCCAATATTTATTGAAACAGACACAAAGCACCTGCATCAAATCCGCACCAAAAACGCATCAAAAATGCACTATGCGGACAGGAATGGTTTTGGTGCATATTTCTGACAGTAGGTGCAGATTTTGGAAGTCAAACATTTGCACCACCAACTCAGTGAGCGAACAAAGCCTTAAACTCTGCATGTGATTGATATGGATGATATTCTTTAAATTATATTATACTAGCTGGGTGCCCGATGCAGATGCATCGGGATTCTAGGAGAGCGAGTCTCTGACTCGCAATGGCCGCTTCGCGGCCAATGCTTCGCGCTGCTAAGGCGACTCGCCTTAGAACTGCGCGGCCAATGCTTGGCGTATCCACATGACCACAGCTGACTCGCAGCGCGAGCGGACTCAAAAGGGGCAAAAAAACGATTCGCAATTATATAATAGATAATATATAATATAATATATATTATATTATTATCCAAACAACTCTTGCAGTGTTTCTGAGACTGATACATGCACATTTTGAAACTACATGTTCAGTCTCTTGTTCGGACATCAATCTAAAGGCCCCGTCACACAGTTTAACGTCCGAGCCATCCGATCAATGATCTGACCTGACCTAGATCGCTAGAACGACATTTTTTGATCGCTAGTGAGTTGTTACATGTACAGATATCACGAATGTCGCAGCAACGATTCCGCGACAAGCAAATGATATAGGCAGTCGTTTGGATGCCTATGTTCCTCTGTTCTGAATAGGCAAAGTTGTTAACGACATCATTATCAAGGTGTCACACACGCCGTTGCTGCAGGTTGAACGGACGACCAACGACTGATTTATGGTCCGGTTCATAAACCTGCGATGTACGATCAGCCTACTTATCGCTGGTAATATCGACGTGTCACACGCTACGACGTCATTATATATTGTTTGAACGTCTCAAAACCCGTGACGTTTCAATGATATCGTTCACGATATTGAAGTGTGTGATGGGGCCTTAAGTCAGATAGCTTGGCTTAGTAAGGATCCAGAAGGCTCTGAAGATGATTCGGACACTTCCTTGGAACTGTTGCACCCCTGCGGGGGATTGCCACAGGACCCACCGGTGCAGGGAGGGATGTACACTTTGGCACACACAGCACCCAACACCTTCCACCTCAGACCTGGAGGGGGAGCCCCACTGTCTGTCTTTAAGCCAGATCCCCTATAAAGATCCAGGCCTGAGGGGAGGAGTCAGTTAGTTAGTTAGTACTGAAGTGAGTTCCAGCTAGACAGTACAAAGGAAGGACTGGAAAGAGCTGGTTGCTGGGACCAAGCCAGGCCCAGAACCAGGAAACCTGACCCAGCTGTGCAGTGCCCTAGAGAGAGGGATGGAGGCCTGGAAGAATAGGAAGACAGAAGAAGGAACAGATCTAAGATCCCTTTAGCCCACCCGGACACCGGAGTCCGAAGCTGCTATTAATCTAGTGGTAGCAGAGAAAGCCAGGACAGACCAGGAGGATCTAATCCCCCTGAAGTAAAGAAAGCAAGACACCAAACCTGACCAAGCACAGAACCAGGGGTCCAAGAGGAGAATAGGGATCCCCACAGCAAGGTCCTCATTGTCGGTTGTGGAGTAGCATACTGAGAGGGAGAAGGAGAAAGAGTGGCAAGCTCCAGGCAGAACTTACCCCAATTACCGCTCACACTAACAGAGGAGTCCTCACAATTCTTAAAGGTGGACGTCCCAAACTGCACCGATAACCTGGTTACGCTCCTGGACCGTGCCTGTTACACAAACACTAAATTAGGACAGATAAATACTAAACTGCCCCCCTTATTTGTACTGTTCAATGATAAAAAAAAATTGTGAATTTATTGACCTGTGGTACACTTTACTGCAGTGCATCCCAGATCAGTTGATGTACAATCATACTGTCTATACGGGTACAGTTTCTTCTAATCACCTCCATTATCAATGTTGTTCAGCATTGTAATAGTAAACCACAATCAGATTTAGGCCTTTATACAGCATACCCTATCTATAATAATGAGCAATGCACTTGAACCCCATATCCTTATTTCCTTATCTGTTATAGTCCCTGGAATAGTCTGCGCTAGACCATTTATTGTTATACTGAAAAGTACTATGGGAAATCTTTTGTGGCTGCACCTGACATCATAAGCCCCTACTCTGGCTTATGTAAGGAAACATTGTGCATATAAATACCACCAATCATCTCCCCCATGTAATGGCAGGTTATGAGTGATTGCAGCATCGGTATTGTGCACTCGTGTTGCCTTTCATTGAGACCTGCAGAATCCTGCTGAGTGCAAAGGATATTAGACCTTGGCTATTTTTTGGTAAAAGGTGAAAGATCAGCCTAAAACTACATGGGGGGAACTTGTTAATGATCTGAATGGAGCTGGGACCACTGTCACCAAGAAAACCATTGGTAACACATTACACCGTAATGGATTATAATCCTGCAGTGCACGCAAAGTCCCCTGCTCAAGAAGGCACATGTGCAGGCCCATCTAAAGTTTGCCAATGAACACCTTGGTGATTCTGAGAGTGATTGGGAAAAAGTGCTTGGTCAGATGAGACAAAAATTGATCTCTTTGGCATTAATTTACCTCGCCATGTTTGGAGGAAGAGAAATGCTGCCTATGAATAAAAGAACACTGTCCCCACAGTCAGGCATGGTGGTGGAAACATTATGTTTTGTGGGTGTTTCTCTGCTAAAGACATAGGACTACTTCACCGCATCAATGGCACATTGGATGGAGCCATGTACCATAAAATCATGAGTGACAACCTCCTTCCCTCAGCCAGGACATTAAAATGGGTCATCCTGGGTCTTCCAGCACAACAATGACCCAAAACATACAGCTAAGGCAACAAAGGAGTGGCTCAAAAAAAAAGTACATTAAGGTCGTGGAGGGGGCTAGCCAGTCTCCAGACCTTAATCCCATAGAAAACTTATGGGGGGAGCTGAAGCTCCGAGTTGCCAAGTGACAGCCTCAAAATCTTAACGATTTAGAGATAATCTACAAAGAGGAGTGAACCAAATTTGCACTGACATGTGCGCAAACCTCTTCATCAACTACAAGAAACATCTGACTGCTATGCTTGCGAACAAGTGTTTTGCCACCAAGTATTAACTCTTCTTTGCCAGAGGGATCAAATACTTATTTCTCTCTGCAAAATGCAAATACATTTAAATAATTTAGACAATGGGATTTTCTGAATTTTATTTTTGATATTCTATCTCTCATGGTACCTTTACACGCCGCAACAGGATGGTGGCAACAACGGGTGCTTCACGTGCATGAGCACACACAAACGGTTACAAACGGTACCCGCACCGACTTTACATGCCGCAACAAGGTGCGCTACAGTAGGTTACATCTATCTCTGGATACACCGCAGGGTGCCACAAGTTACCTTCTGTAGCTCACCTTACCTCATTTACACGCCGTAACAGAAGGTAATATGGGCGGTCCTGGTGCAGCAGGGACAACACATAGGCGTGCCACAATTGTGGATTACGAGACGTTCGTACGCGATAGGACAAAGCAATAGCATTATGATTGGCCAGGCAGCGCAGGAGGCTGACAAATACATGACGCTCGAGCAATTGTGTAGTGTGAGTGGTCAGCTCTTAAATATGCCGTCCTATGCAGCGACTACCAATCGTAAAGCAGGAGCTTACTCCTATGATCGCTGAAGGGGGGTGGTTTCCCGGAGGCTGTGTCACGCCCCTGGGAGTTATCTAGGTGACGAATAAACCTTACCCTACCATATTTATACGCCGATACAGGCCGCAACCATCGCCTTGAAATCAACCTGTTTTAGGGCACTGCTCTGAAACAGGTGCCTCAAGTGGCGGGTGGCAACAACCGTCTTCACACGCCGCTACCTCGGGTTGATTTGGCGGTGCAAGATACATTTCTCTCATCTACCTGGTTGTTGCCACTATCCTGTTGCGGCGTGTAAAGGTACCATCACTGTTAAAAGTAACCTACCCTTAAAATTATAGACTGTTCATGTCTTTGTCAGTGGGCAAACTACTTACAAAATGAGCAAGGGATCAAATAATTATTTCCTTCACTGTATGTCTGTCAAATCAATCATAAATCCTTTTAATTTGACAATCACGACACCAGTGTAATGCAAGCCATTGCTATGTGCAAGGATTGTGTTTAGCAGGATGTTAAGTCCTTGTGGTCTGTTAAAGGCCCCTATATCTGCCCTAAATTCTAGGTGTGTTGTACATCGTAGCACACAAAGCTGTAAGGTATAGTTGCACGTCGATGTCTAGTTTCAGGTCATCATGTTTTTAATTTACTCCCCTCTAAAAAAAAAAATACTCAAATATTTAAATGAAAAAATCTGACTTCTGTAAGGTCTAAATATAATATTTTGAAGTTATACTTTTTATTACTAAGCCATATACTGTGACCTGTATTCTGTTCTGGTTTTATGTTTGTTTTTGTATTCCACAAAATCGTTTCAGCTAGCATCAAATAACATAGCCCATTTGTGTCTTGACAAATCACACTCATATGTAGTCCCATAGGTTTCATATACGTTTATCCCTATTGACCCAGAGCCTTAAGTCTTTGCAGTGTTATGTCTACCCATCCTTTAAGGTCAAATAGGCCTCATTACTCTCACTTTATAATCCCACCATCTGGAAGGGGGCACAAGTCAAATATCATGCCCTTTAGTGATATGTGTGGGAGACTGTCTTGCTTCTACAAATAGGAACTTTTTGTGTTTTTACTAAAGACAAACACCACATTTTGCTACAGATCGGAAGAAATTCTCATTGACCTAACATATTTAAGCTTTTTCATGTTTGTTTGAATATTATATATATATATACACAGTATATATATGTGAAAGTATTTGGCTCCCTTGAACTTTCCACCTTTTGCCACATTTTAAGCTTCAAACATAAAGATATAAATTCTAATTTTTTTGTGAAGAATCAACAACAAGTGGGACACAATCGTGAGGTTGAACGATATTTATTGGATATTTTAAACTTTTTAACAAATAAAAAAACTGAAAAGTGGGGCATGCAATATTATTCAGCCCCCTTGAGTTAATACTTTGTAGCGCCACCTTTTGCTGTGATTACAGCTGCAAGTCGCTTGGGGTATGTCTCTATCAGTTTTGCACATCGACAGACTGAAATTCTTGCCCATTCTTCCTTGCAAAACAGCTGGAGCTTAGTGAGGTTGGGATGGAGATGAATTCTCGATTGGATTCAGGTCTGGACTGTGACTTGGCCATTCTAACACCTGGATACATTTATTTTTGAACCATTCCATTGTAGATTTTGCTTTATGTTTGGGTATTGTCTTGTTGGAAGATAAATCTCCGTCCCAGTCTCAGGTCTTTTGCACACTCCAACAGTTTTCATCCAGAATGGTCCTGTATTTGGCTCCGTCCATCTTCCCACCCTATTTTAACCATCTTCCCTGTCCCTGCTGAAGAAAAGCAGGCCCAACCTGATGCTGCCACCACCATGTTTGACAGTGGGGATGGTGTTTTGAGGGTGATGAGCTGTTTTGCTTTTACGCCAAACATATTGTTTTGCATTGTGCCCAAAATGGTCGATTTTGGTTTAATCTGACCAGAGCACCTTATTCCACTTTTGGTGTCTCCCAGGTAGTTTGTGGTAAACTTCAAACAAGACTTTTTATGGATATCTTAGAGAAATGGCTTTCTTCTTGGAATTCTTCCATAAAGGCCAGATTTGTGCAGTGTACGACTGATTGTTGTCCTATGGACAGACTCTCCCACCTCAGCTGTAGATCTCTGCAGTTCATCCAGAGTGATCATGGGCCTTTTGGTTGCATCTCTGATTAGTCTTGTCCTTGTTCGAGATGAAAGTTTAGAGGGACGGCCGGTCTTGGTAGATTTGCAGTGGTCTGATTCTCCTTCCACTTCAATATGATTGCTTGCACAGTGCTCCTTGAGATGCTTTAAACTTGTCAAATCTTTTTGCATTTAAATCCAGCTTTAAACTTCGCCACAACAGTATCTCGGACCTGCCTCGTGTGTTCCTTGGTCTTCATGATGCCTCTTACACTTGAATCAGAACCCTGAGACTATCACAGAGCAGGTGTATTTATACTTAGACTTGATTACACACAGGTGGATTCTATTTATCTATTTGTCATTTACGACAAAATTGGATCATTCAGAGATCCTCACTGAACTTCTGGAGTGAGTTTGCTGCACTGAAAGTAAAGGGGCCGAATAATATTGCACGCCCCACTTTAAAGCTTTATATATGTTAACAAAATGTAAGATATGCAATAAATTTCATTCCACTTCACTATTGTGTCCCACTTATTGTTGATTCTTCACAAAAAAAATAGAATTTATATCTTTGTGTTTGAAGCCTGAATTGTGGCAAAAGGTTGAAAAGTTCAAGGGGGCCTAATACTTTCACAAGGTACTGTATATAAAATTCAAAAATACTCACTGCGCGGTGCTCCTGGACTAACAATCCCATAATAAGTCAGATATAGAATGATAAAAGGTAGCAACCACTGAGGACTCCCAGATTCTAATATGTTTCTATCTATTGGCTAAGGCTGGCTTTACACCAAGTTTTTTGGCATCCTGTTCTGTCCATTTTGAAAAGTACAGAACAGGATCTGATTTTGCTTCTCATGTAGCCCTATGGTGCCGGATTGGTCATAAATGGTCATGTGATTCTGCTAATTCAGTCCTGGATTAGTTTCTGTCCTGTTTTTTTCTGACCCCAAAATTGGAGACTCCACCGTTTTTTTAGCTCCAGTGAAAAAAACAGACCAAACCGGACCGAAACAAATTCAGGGCGATCTGGCGCATATAACATGGGAGTCTAGAGGCACCGGATCCGGGAAAAAACAGTATAGTTTCCCGGATCCGGTTTTAGTGTACTGAGTATGCTCAATACACATTCACTGCTCTGTTCCTGTGTGACATGTGTAATTTCACTATAGCAGTGTATCTACATACATACGATCGGTTTTGGCGGGCGATTTAAACTGCTCAGCTGATGCTGTCATGTGACACATCAGCTGATCGGTTGCCGCCGGTCAGCTGACTCAGGTCCTTGCAGCGATCGGACATTGACGCCTCACATCGCAGGACTCTTGGCGGAGAGGTGATCATTTTTTTTTTTTAACCATTGCTTTCTTTCACTTTCACAATGTATGTAGATATATTGCGCAAGTGAAAGTACAGCCCCGACACCACTTGCCTGTGCTTTGCAGACTCTCTCCTCCCAGTTCTTTCTGTCAGTCCAGATCCCTCAAAATCCCAGATCCAGACACAGAAATGGCATCTGGAGCAGTGATGAGCGAGTATGCTTGTGACTACTCGGTACTCGCACGAGTATCACTGTACTCGGGCTACTCGGGGAGTACCGAGTAATCTCGCGATACTCGTGCTGTGCTCGTGGTCCTCATCCCTGCATGTTGGCGCTCTTTAGGGAACCAGCCCACATGCAGGGATTGGCTGGCAGTCACTGCAATGCCACAGCCCTGTTAGTTGTGGCATTGCAGTGATTGGCCAGCCCGCACAGGGTGACCGAGCCTTTATAAGACCCGGCCACAATGTGCTCTGCACACAGCTATCCAGACAGTAAGTGTAGGGAGAGTGTCTGCTGCTGCTTAGGGACAGATTTGCGGCCCTCATAGGTAGATCCGGAGCAGGGCTGCAAGCTGCTGCTGACCACAACAGTCCTTCTCAGGACTAATCTAGGAGGATATAGGCAGGGTGATCCAGATCTGGATCCAAGCTTTTCTGTGACCATAACAGTCACCAGACTGCTGTACTTACTAGCTTGATACAGGTTAGGGACTAAAATCCTACTTTCCTGTGACCTGAACAGTCACCAGACTGTTGTACTTACTAGCTTGATACAGGTTAGGGACTAAAATCCTACTTTCCTGTGACATGAACAGTCACCAGACTGTTGTACTTACTAGCTTGATACAGTCAGGTTCTAAAATCAAACTTTCCTGTGACCTGAACAGTCACCAGACTGTTGTACTTACTAGCTTGATACAGGTTAGGGACTAAAATCCTACTTTCCTGTGACCTGAACAGTCACCAGAATGTTGTACTTACTAGCTTGATACAGGTTAGGGACTAAAATCCTACTTTCCTGTGACCTGAACAGTCACCAGACTGTTGTACTTACTAGCTTGATACAGGTTAGGGACTAAAATCCTACTTTCCTGTGACCTGAACAGTCACCAGACTGTTGTACTTACTAGCTTGATACAGGCAGGTTCTAAAATCCAACTTTCCTGTGACCTGAACAGTCACCAGACTGTTGTACTTACTAGCTTGATAGAGGTTAGGGACTAAAATCCTACTTTCCTGTGACCTGAACAGTCACCAGACTGTTGTACTTACTAGCTTGATACAGGTTAGGGACTAAAATCCTACTTTCCTGTGACCTGAACAGTCACCAGACTGTTGTACTTACTAGCTTGATACAGGTTAGGGACTAAAATCCTACGTTCCTGTGACCTGAACAGTCACCAGACTGTTGTAATTACTAGCTTGATACAGGTTAGGGACTAAAATCCTACTTTCTTGTGACCTGAACAGTCACCAGACTGTTGTACTTACTAGCTTGATACAGGTTAGGGACTAAAATCCTACTTTCCTGTGACCTGAACAGTAACCAGACTGTTGTACTTACTAGCTTGATACAGGTTAGGGACTAAAATCCTACTTTCCTGTGACCTGAACAGTCAGCAGACTGTTGTACTTACTAGCTTGATACAGGCAGGTTCTAAAATCCAACTTTCCTGTGACCTGAACAGTCACCAGACTGTTGTACTTACTAGCTTGATACAGGTTAGGGACTAAAATCCTACTTTCCTGTGACCTGAAAAGTAACCATACTGTTGTACTTACTAGCTTGATACAGGTTAGGGACTAAAATCCTACTTTCCTATGACCTGAACAGTCAGCAGACTGTTGTACTTACTAGCTTGATACAGGCAGGTTCTAAAATCCAACTTTCCTGTGACCTGAACAGTCACCAGACTGTTGTACTTACTAGCTTGATACAGGTTAGGGACTAAAATCCTACTTTCCTGTGACCTGAACAGTCACTAGACTGTTGTACTTACTAGCTTGATACATGCAAGTTCTAAAATCCTACTTTCCTGTGACCTGAACAGTCACCAGACTGCTGTACTTACTAGCTTGATACAGGTTAGGGACTAAAATCCTACTTTCCTGTGACCTGAACAGTCACCAGACTGTTGTACGTACTAGCTTGATACATGTTAGGGACTAAAATCCTACTTTCCTGTGACCTGAAGAGTCACCAGATTGTTGTACTTACTAGTTTGATACAGGCAGGTTCTAAAATCCAACTTTCCTGTGACCTGAACAGTCACCAGACTGTTGTCGCTGTATACAGGCAAAATGCGCAAGGGCATTGGCAAGGAAGAAGGAAGTGAACGCGATGGTGGTGCAGGCAGAGGACGAGGTCGTGTGCAAGCACTAATTTTGCAACAACAAAGGGGCACATCTACTCGCTCGCACGTCCTGTCCCAAATTCTTGGGGCCCGCAGCAGTACACCACTCTTGAACCAAGACCAGTGTCAACAGGTTGTTACTTGGATAGCAGATAATGCTTCAAGTCAGATTGGCACCTCCACAAACACCCTGTCTTCCACACGGTCAAGTGTCAGTAGCCGTGATACTGCACCGAACATTTCCCAACCTGATCCTCCTTCCTACCACCAGGCCGAGTACGCGTCCACGGACATTACTGATCCCACACTAGGACACTCGGAAGAGCTGTTCACGTATCCATTCGCAGAATCTGGCCTCTCGCCAGCTCCTGTTGAAGTGGGTGATGAGATGGTATGTACAGATGCCCAAATATTTGAGCAGCCACGTTCTCACGAACGGAACGTTGGCAACGTGTCTCAACAAGGGGTGGACGATGATGAGACACAATTGCCAGGAAGTCAGGAGGAGAATCAGGGTGCGGAAGAGGAAGACGACGTGGTGGATGATCCAGTAACTGACCCAACCTGGCAGGAGGATATGCAGAGCGAGGACAGCAGTGCACAGGGGAGGGGAGGCGTAGCATCCCAACAGGCAGGGTCGTGTCCGCAGGCAGAAGGCAGGCAACCGTTCCCCGGAACAACAACACGACTCAAGGTGCCTGTGCAAATGTTAGGTCTTCCCGAGTCTGGCAGTTTTTTAAGTTGGCTCCAGATGACTCTAAAAAGGCCATTTGCAACACCTGCCATGCCAGCATCAGCAGGGGTACAAAAACTAGCAGCCTGACCACCACCAGCATGATCAGGCACATGTCAGCCAAGCACCCGACTTTGTGGGAAGTACAACAGAGTCGAGGAGCGGTGCTTGCTGATGTCACTGCTACGTCTTTGTGTGTTGTGCGTGCAAGCCAATCCCCTGTCCATGCTGGCCGCGAACAAGCCTCCGGCCCTGCACCTGAAGTTGCTCATGCACAAATAACACCACCATCAAGCACGTCCTTGTCCCAGCGCAGCGTTCAATTATCCATTCAGCAAACCTTTGAACGCAGGTGTAAATACGCTGCCAACGCCCCACATGCCATAGTCCTACATTCTCACATTTTGCGACTCATAGCGCTAGAAATGTTGCCTTTCCGGCTGGTGGAGACGGAAGCATTCCGCGACCTGATGGCGGCTGCTGTCCACGTTACTCGGTCCCCAGCCGCCACTATTTCTCCAGATGTGCCGTCCCCGCATTGCATAACCACGTGTCCCAAAGCATCACACGTGCCCTGAACAACACTGTTTCAGCCAAAGTCCACCTAACCACAGACACGTGGACAAGTGCTTGCGGGCAAGGCCGCTACATCTCCTTGACGGCACACTGGGTTAATATTGTGGAGGCTGGGACCCAGTCTGAGCGAGGGACGGAACACGTCCTTCCCACACCAAGGATAGCAGGCCCTACCTCTGTCAGGGTTTCACGACACTCTACAGCTCCGAATGTCATGCTCCTCAGCCTCCTCCTCCTCTCCTGCGATCCTCAT
>JARQOC010000005.1:105079549-105107211 GCA_033576535.1 Allobates femoralis | reverse complement strand
TTACTGATCTAGACAACAGGACGGACCGCCCCCCCAACCAGGACAGGATTCCCTTCGTACATACATACCATCCGATAATGCCTAAGATACACAAACTGGTGAGAAAAAACTAGCCCCTATTGACTAAATCCTACCCCAGTATTATAACATTTCAACATCCTCCGTTGATGTGCTGTAGGAGACCACCAAACATCAGAAATCAGGTTGTCAGAGCTGACATTGGGTCAAAAAAACAACTTCTCACTAGGACACTAACCGGACAACATAGAACAGGGACATTTCCCTGCCTGGGATGTTTGTGTTGCTCTAACATAATCAAGGGCAGTGAGGTGGTCCATCCACGCACTGGCAAGTCATACAAAGTCCAGGGGTTCTATACCTGCGAATCGAGTTTTGTGATTTATCTCGTCAAATGCCCCTGCGGGCTGTTATACGTAGGGGAAACAACACAGACAATTAGGGACAGAATCACAAGTCACAAATCCACGATTCGTCGTGGCAAGACTTGGTTGCCACTTCCCCATCATTTCAGGGAAGCTAACCATAATGTGGCGCAACTACGATTCCAGGTCATAGAGCATGTCCCTAGACCTCGCCGTGGGGGGAACCATATTAAACTATTAAATGCTGAGAAAGCTATTGGATCTACACCCTGGATACATTAACTCCTAAAGGTTTGAATTGGGAGATTGAATGGCTAACCTGATACCTCTCTTCCATAGATACCTACTTTACAAAATCTGCTCCATCTAGTCTTCATCCACCAGGAGGGTTAGATAATAACCTTCTTCCCCCCACACCCTTTATTTCCTTTTTTCCTTTGTAAGTTTCATTTTTCCCCCTTCTTTTCATTTTCTCAGATTTAGGCTATTTTTTGTGTTGGACCCCATATACAGTTAGGGCCAGAAATATTTGGACAGTGACACAATTTTCGCGAGTTGGGCTCTGCATGCCACCACATTGGATTTGAAATGAAACCTCTACAACAGAATTCAAGTGCAGATTGTAACGTTTAATTTGAAGGGTTGAACAAAAATATCTGATAGAAAATGTAGGAATTGTACACATTTCTTTACAAACACTCCACATTTTAGGAAGTCAAAAGTAATTGGACAAATAAACATAACCCAAACAAAATATTTTTATTTTCAATATTTTGTTGCGAATCCTTTGGAGGCAATCACTGCCTTAAGTCTGGAACCCATGGACATCACCAAACGCTGGGTTTCCTCCTTCTTAATGCTTTACCAGGCCTTTACAGCCGCAGCCTTCAGGTCTTGCTTGTTTGTGGGTCTTTCCGTCTTAAGTCTGGATTTGAGCAAGTGAAATGCATGCTCAATTGGGTTAAGATCTGGTGATTGACTTGGCCATTGCAGAATGTTCCACTTTTTTGCACTCATGAACTCCTGGGTAGCTTTGGCTGTATGCTTGGGGTGATTGTCCATCTGTACTATGAAGCGCCGTCCAATCAACTTTGCAGCATTTGGCTGAATCTGGGCTGAAAGTATATCCCGGTACACTTTAGAATTCATCCGGCTACTCTTGTCTGCTGTTATGTCATCCATAAACACAAGTGACCCAGTGCCATTGAAAGCCATGCATGCCCATGCCATCACGTTGCCTCCACCATGTTTTACAGAGGATGTGGTGTGCCTTGGATCATGTGCCGTTCCCTTTCTTCTCCAAACTTTTTTTTCCCTTCATTCTGGTACAGGTTGATCTTTGTCTCATCTGTCCATAGAATACTTTTCCAGAACTGAGCTGGCTTCTTGAGGTGTTTTTCAGCAAATTTAACTCTGGCCTGTCTATTTTTGGAATTGATGAATGGTTTGCATCTAGATGTGAACCCTTTGTAGTTACTGTCATGGAGTCTTCTCTTTACTGTTGACTTAGAAAGAGATACACCTACTTCACTGAGAGTGTTCTGGACTTCAGTTGATGTTGTGAACGGGTTCTTCTTCACCAAATAAAGTATGCGGCGATCATCCACCACTGTTGTCATCCGTGGACGCCCAGGCCTTTTAGAGTTCCCAAGCTCACCAGTCAATTCTTTTTTCTCAGAATGTACCCAACTGTTGATTTTGCTACTCCAAGCATGTCTGCTATCTCTCTGATGGATTTTTTCTTTTTTTCAGCCTCAGGATGTTCTGCTTCACCTCAATTGAGAGTTCCTTTGACCGCATGTTGTCTGGTCACAGCAACAGTTTCCAAATGCAAAACCACACACCTGGAATCCACCCCTGACCTTTTAACTACTTCATTGATTACAGGTTAACGAGGGAGACGCCTTCAGAGTTAATTGCAGCCCTTAGAGTCCATTGTCCAATTACTTTTGGTCCCTTGAAAAAGAGGAGGCTATGCATTACAGAGCTATGATTCCTAAACCCTTTCTCCGATTTGGATGTGGAAACTCTCATATTGCAGCTGGGAGTGTGCACTTTCAGCCCATATTATATATATATAATTGTACTCCTGAACATGTTTTTGTAAACAGCTAAAAAAACAAAACTTGTGTCACTGTCCAAATATTTCTGGCCCTAACTATACCTGTTTGTGACTGTATTATGTTGTACAATATATCAAAAGTATTAATTTACACCATACTATGATAATGATATATCAATGGTTATTTTTATGTACTCATTCAGCCATACCATGTGTGACTATGTCCTACATGTATCTGCACACATATCATGCAAAGCATCTTGATTTCATTAGTGTATTCCACCCCTATACCATCTTTACTAAAATATCAGATACACATAATGGTCCTATTAGGTGTTCCCAATAGTGTATAAAGTCTCTAACTTCTGTTTACTTTTCCTATATACAGTTAGGGCCAGAAATATTTGGACAGTGACACAATTTTCGCGAGTTGGGCTCTGCATGCCAGCACATTGGATTTGAAATGAAACCTCTACAACAGAATTCAAGTGCAGATTGTAACGTTTAATTTGAAGGGTTGAACAAAAATATCTGATAGAAAATGTAGGAATTGTACACATTTCTTTACAAACACTCCACATTTTAGGAGGTCAAAAGTAATTGGACAAATAAACATAACCCAAACAAAATATTTTTATTTTCAATACTTTGTTGCGAATCCTTTGGAGGCAATCACTGCCTTAAGTCTGGAACCCATGGACATCACCAAACGCTGGGTTTCCTCCTTCTTAATGCTTTGTCAAGCCTTTACAGCCGCAGCCTTCAGGTCTTGCTTGTTTGTGGGTCTTTCCGTCTTAAGTCTGGATTTGAGCAAGTGAAATGCATGCTCAATTGGGTTAAGATCTGGTGATTGACTTGGCCATTGCAGAATGTTCCACTTTTTTGCACTCATGAACTCATGGGTAGCTTTGGCTGTATGCTTGGGGTCATTGTCCATCTGTACTATGAAGCGCCGTCCAATCAACTTTGCAGCATTTGGCTGAATCTGGGCTGAAAGTATATCCCGGTACACTTCAGAATTCATCCGGCTACTCTTGTCTGCTGTTATGTCATCAATAAACACAAGTGACCCAGTGCCATTAAAAGCCATGCATGCCCATGCCATCACGTTGCCTCCACCATGTTTTACAGAGGATGTGGTGTGCCTTGGATCATGTGCCGTTCCCTTTCTTCTCCAAACTTTTTTCTTCCCATCATTCTGGTACAGGTTGATCTTTGTCTCATCTGTCCATAGAATACTTTTCCAGAACTGAGCTGGCTTCTTGAGGTGTTTTTCAGCAAATTTAACTCTGGCCTGTCTATTTTTGGAATTGATGAATGGTTTGCATCTAGATGTTAACCCTTTGTATTTACTGTCATGGAGTCTTCTTTTTACTGTTGACTTAGAGACAGATACACCTACTTCACTGAGAGTATTCTGGACTTCAGTTGATGTTGTGAACGGGTTCTTCTTCACCAAATAAAGTATGCGGCGATCATCCACCACTGTTGTCATCCGTGGACGCCCAGGCTTTTTAGAGTTCCCAAGCTCACCAGTCAATTCCTTTTTTCTCAGAATGTACCCAACTGTTGATTTTGCTACTCCAAGCATGTCTGCTATCTCTCTGATGGATTTTTTCTTTTTTTTCAGCCTCAGGATGTTCTGCTTCACCTCAATTGAGAGTTCCTTTGACCGCATGTTGTCTGGTCACAGCAACAGCTTCCAAATGCAAAACCACACACCTGGAATCCACCCCTGACCTTTTAACTACTTCATTGATTACAGGTTAACGAGGGAGACGCCTTCAGAGTTAATTGCAGCCCTTAGAGGCCATTGTCCAATTACTTTTGGTCCCTTGAAAAAGAGGAGGCTAAGCATTACAGAACTATGATTCCTAAACCCTTTCTCCGATTTGGATGTGGAAACTCTCATATTGCAGCTGGGAGTGTGCACTTTCAGCCCATATTATATATATAATTGTATTTCTGAACATGTTTTTGTAAACAGCTAAAATAACAAAACTTGTGTCACTGTCCAAATATTTCTGACCCTAACTGTACATGATATACATGTAATAAAACCCCACTTAAGTTCCTAACCTTCACATTGATGCACACTGACCATACACACTTGTCACATTTGTATGTGACAAAACCACATCTACACCTTCTGCCTCTGAGCTCAAGGAACGCGACAGTGCACTTGCGCACTGGTCGCGCCTTCCTATTGGCAGGCAGGTAAAGCTGGGCATGCGGGGCAGCGTTAAGTAGAAGTAGAGAGGTTGAATGTCGGTAGCACAGAGACACAGAGTCAAGTTCACTCTCTCCCGGGTACTTTACTGAAAACAAGCATCTATTGGTACAGCGTTCACAGTTCGGTACAGATGTATAACAGGTAGCCTTCCGGGTGGCTGTAAGTGGATGCAAAGCGGTATGGAGGTACCCGCGGTATACCTTAGTTGACGAACCCATGTCCTGTGTTCCCTGCCTGAGATAAGTCTTTTCCCTGTTCACTCGAGGTAATCCTGGGGCTCCTCTCCTTCCCTTCTGCCTCTTCAACTTCAACCCCGACCTCTATGGAATCCCGGGTGGACCGCTCTGTAACTGCAGGATGCTGTGGCTGGTAAACAAACCGCAGCAGCCGGTTGGTGACTTCAGAGCTGTTTCCTCGGATACGGTGGTGGACTGGGGAAGCTCCCCGGAGTATAGTAGCTCCGCACTGGGGTTCCCCCTTTCTCTCTCGGGCCAAGACTCACACGTCAGGCACCCTCTCTCAAGGTCCCCTCAGGACCCCTTTCATCTTCCCTCAGGTGCAGTCTGCAACTTTCCTGTTCTGACCTCCCGACTCTCCTAACCCTCCCCCCGGGAGACCTTACCCCGGAATTAGTGTGGGAGTGCTGGGATTGGGACCCTCCCACCTGCCTCTGCATCCACCTACAGTTGGGGAAAATTACACCGCTTTTATGAGTGTAATACTCCGGTGTGACGCCAGACCATCTGGGGCGCCACAGATGTATTGGCATACCGGCTGGCTCCGGAGCATGGGCAGTGTGCATTCCAAAGCCGGCCTGTACACCAAATACACCCACCAAACTATGCATTTAGATGCACTTTTATAATGCACATTTAGATCAGAGAAGGATGGTTAGTAATGTAGTAGGAAGCTGTAGGGACAGGTAGTAATAGCTTATGGGGGCTAAAGTAGGTGACAGGTTCCCTTTAAGATTTCACTAGACAGGGACCCTATTCCGTGGCCATAGGCCATGGATTTGACTGCTGCTCCAGGATCCTGAAAAATGATTTGCTCGCCTCCTGTAGACATACAACTGCCAAATGGGCATTATCCCCAGGGCCGGCGTCAGCAACCAGCGTACCCAGGCAAATGCCGGGGCAAGATGTGACTTAGGGGCCCACCGCCATCGCCCGCCCACATCGCGCCGGTATTGTTGTCTTTCTTACTGGTGCGGACCGTGGTATGGTGCTTCATTCATTCACAGAAGCCGGCCGCCAGCCCCCACATCCCTCCCCCACATCCGGCCGAGACGACACTTCTGCACTGCAGAAGAGGCACCCCTGCTCCGTCCTGTCACTTCCTCTTCCTTTGCGGTCCACAGTGTGGAATGCATAGAAGAGGAGGAAGATGCCAGACTGCATGTGAGTATTGCTGGGGTCTGGGAGGGTCCAGGGCCAGTCGTCAGCACCCGGGGCCCTGGTGTGTTGGGTAGACCCCTGTGAACCTCTCACCTTGCAGGGGCCCCTGAGCTGGGTCTGGCAGCTGCCACTCAGGTTAGGAGAGAGGGGGAGTTGGGGAGGGGGTGTTGAGAAACAGCATTCAGTGGCCCCCTGCAAGGGGAAAACTACACAGGGACCCCAGGGGAAAATTACACTGGAACACCCTTGCAGGGGCAGATTACAAAGGGGCCCCCTGCCAGGGGCAAATTACAGAGGGGTTCCCTGCCAGGGCCAAATTACAGAGGGGCCCCCTGCCAGGGCAAATAACACAGTGCCTAGGGGTGCTCTGTCAGGGAAAATGTACACAGTGCGCAGTGGGTAGGGAGGCACAGGGGAGAGCTGGGCTATTTAGAAGCTGTGCTATATATAATTTGGAGGCTGTGCTGGGCTATCTTGAGTCTGCGCAGGGCTATATATAATTTGGAGGTTGTGCAGGGCTATATATAATTTGGAGGCTGTGCTGGGCTCTATGGAGGCTGTGCTGGACCATATATAATTTGGAAGCTGTGGTGGGCTCTATGGAGGCTGTGCAGGGCTATATATAATTTTTAGGCTGCTGGGCTCTATGGAGACTTTGCTCAGCTATTTAGAGGCTATGCTGGCTTATTTGGAAGCTGTGCTGGGCTATGTATAATTTGGAGGCTGTGCTGGGCTGAATGTATTATTTGAAAGCTGTGCTGGGTTGTATATATTATCTGGAGGCTGCTGCTGGGCTGTATATAGTTGGGGGATGTACTACGCTGGCACAGCCTTCAGATAATATATATAACCTAGTAGCAGCCTTAAGATAATATATACAGCCCTGCACAGCCTCAATATTATATATACAGCCCACCCAGGAGCCTCTATGTTATATACACAGCTTCTATATTAGATTCATGAATCGTGGTATGTGTTAAAGGGGCCCACTGAGACTGTTTTGCCCGGGGCCCACAAAAACCTAGAGCCAGCCCTGATGATTCCCCAATGAAAACAGCAATACACAGGCTTCCAAAGACAACAAATGTATAATTAGTATATACTAGGAACGTTTATATTAGCTTAAAGTTAAGAAACATTCATGAAAGACCTTTCTGGGGTTTTAGATGTTGCTAGATTGCTATCTGGACATGCTACAATTACATCTTCTTTTACAAAGAAGTTTATTTACTCTGTGGGCAGTGCTGATGATGGAGGCGTCATAGCTACTCGGAGTTCCCAGATAATATGCTTGAGGTTCTCCCTGTATTCTCATATTAATTGTTTGTTGGTGTCCTTGGTGGGATTTGCCCCCAGGATCTCAGCATTTCAAGACTGCAATGCTAACCACTTAGCCACCATGCTGGAAGCGGTTAGTATCTAGAGTGAGTGATGGTTTCTTGTGATACTTCAAAAATGGCTTAGCATGTGACTAGAGTAGACCTAGAGTAGTCCCTGAGAAAGGCGCCGGGTTGTGGCGCTGAAACGCGTAGGAGAGAGGAGGAATAAAGGATGAAAATACTTTTGGCTCTTTGGTGAGTTTATCCATACCACAGCAGCGCGGACCGTGACACACCAGCACTCCCATCATTTCTTAGAGTAGACCTATGGCCTGAGAGGTGAAAAATAAATAGGAAGGAGGAGACCGAATCAAGATAGCATGATCCTGAAGTGTTGACCAAGACAAAGAACGTAAAATGACGCGGAGGCTAGAGACTGACTTTCTAACAAAGTGGCCCCAGGCAGAAGGGTCTGGAGGTGAATAGAGTTGACTTTCCCTGGCAGAGTCTCCCCAAGAGTTTGAGAACACAGGCTCTTCTCTGCCTTTACTGGCGAACCCGATACCTCCCTCCTCTATGAGGAGAAGAGCCATGGAAATGGAAGTGTCCGAGAGCATAAAACTTTACTCCAGCCATGATCAGAACCCCCATATTCCCTCCTCTACGAGGAGAATAAATGTGGAGGCGCATAGAGGGTAAGTGACTGTCACAGATTGGACTGTTGTGCTAGGCTGGGCTGTGTTGTGACTCACAAGACCAGCAAGATTGAGAACGACCCAGAGGGAGCTGAGAATGTGTCTGAAAATGTTCTGTGAAACTGGAATGTGCTGGAAGTTTTTATGCTCACTATCTCTTGTATAAAGATTGTTAAGTAAAATGGGTTGTTGAAACTAAACTAGTGGTTTTCTTGCAGTGGCAAATTCTAATCTCGTCCTGGCCAGCCAAAACCAATGGTAATATGTGGCCTATACAGGCGTACAGCCCACACAAGAGAAATCCACATACCCAGTCAGGGCCATGACTTTCATTTAGCTTGCCGGGGCACCTGGTGTCAGTTCCTCGCGCAGGTCTACTGCCCCACACCACTCTACATATGCAAAGTTAAAAAAAGTTATATGCAAAGTTAAAAAATTCTCAAATTGCTTATATTTTCAAAAATAAATGCAAAACATGTTGACCGATTTCAAAGAAGTAAATTGTTTCATGAAAAATACGTTCTCAAAATCACTGAGATATGTTGAAACATTCCACAGTTATTTCCACATAAAGTGACCCATCTCAGATTTGGAAAAAAAAATGTACTATGTCACGACAGGTTAAAAAGTAAAATTAAAAAAATCACATAAAAACGCACATGCTGTTTTTAATTCCAGCACTATGTGTCTCCCCGAGTCAGTGAGTGTGACAGCACAACGCTATAATAGATACATTAGCTTTATTACACAAAACGGATATTCTCACTCAAAAGATCTTTTGAGCAGAATGGAAAGTTCTGTTACAAAAGCAATTTACAATAGATGCAGCGCAAACTCCCCCCAGTCATTTAATTAGGTGTGGAAAGCTGTGGATGAGGATTTGGTTGTGAAAGCTGGATGACCTGTAGTCCAGTGAATGAGCACAATTTTAGACTAGCTATTAGACAAGACAGACACCTATCGAGAACAATAGGAAGACCTAACTCTATCAACCCCTGGGACATGCCTGGGGACACTGAGGCGATTAGAAAGAGACAGTTGGACATGAAGATGCATGTCAAGGAAAGAATGTGCAAAAAAGGATAAGCTTGCCAAAGGAAATGGGGTGGTCTGCATTATCTGATTAATGGGATAAATGTTCTGAAACAAGGTTTGTATTCACTATAAATAGCCCTTTTAAATGAACACACCACAAGCAAATTTAAGAATTTGGGAAGATACAAGCTTAAAAAAAACTATTGTCTGATCTACACAAGGCATTGCTCATTTCTAAATTATAATATGCATACCTATAAAGTTAGAAGTTTTCCAGGCTTGGGGCAAACGCCTGCATTTACTCTATGGCTAGGGTCACATTTACGTTTTGACCCTAGCCTACTGGATTGCGTTGTAAACTTAGTACTTTTCCCAGCACCGTATAGCGTTACCGCCATGCGGTGCTGGATAACGCTGCCCCTAGTTACCCGATATTTACCTTCTGTTGCATCCCTGCGGCATGGCACCTCCATTGCATGCTCTGCTGTCCCCCCTGCCCGCTTACCTATCGCTCCGTCACCTGCCCTGGTCCGGGGATTCAGGCTCCCAGCCGGCCGGCGGCGGCCCCAGGGCTCCAGAGTGCATCGACGCTTGTCAAGGGTCCAGGGTTCGGCTTCCACGCTGCTGCACCGTCCTCTTGGGGCTCCTGCTGCCTCACTTCCTCCCTGAGCTCTCAGTAGGGGGCGGGTGCGTGCTCTCAGCCACTCTTAAAGGGCCAGGGTTCCAGTCTGCCCTGCCCCTCCTCTCAGCCAATCACTGAGAGGCAGCGGGGATATAATGTCCTCATTCACTTCTGGACATTGCCTGGGCAACTTCTACCATCTAGAAGCTGCCAGTCCAGGTCTTGTTAGGTTCTCCTGTTTTGTGCTATTACTTACCCTTGTTTTGTTCTCTTTCAGTTGGATACCTCCGTGCCTGTTCCCTGCTGCCCTCCGTGTTTCCTGGTTTCCCAAAGGACCCCATCCTGCACCTCCATGTTTCCCTTCTGTTGGTTTCTTTCCCTTGGGTCCGTTCAACACTGGTGTCCGCCTCTCTCGGGCCCTCCTTAGCCTTATCCAGGAGAAATCCCTGCATGGGGGTCACTCTGGCAGGACTCCTTCGGAGGTGTTTCCGGTGAGGTGGCCCTGTGCCCCTCCCTTGGGGTGTTTTCCCACTGCTGTTGATGTGTGCAATAAATCTTTGAACTTACCTTTCTTGTCTGGTTCTCTCACTCATCCTGGTATCAGCATCCGCGTTGCCTGCGGTCCAGTGGGTCCTCACATTAGGTCCGTCTGTAGAGCGTGACACCTTCCCAATGAGTCACACAGGAAGCTGCTGGGAGTGCGCTTTACAGCGCCGCACAGGAAACGCTGTCTTCAGCATTATCCAGCGTTATCAGCACCGCATGGCGGTAACGCTATGCGGTGATGGGAAAAGTACTACGTTTACAATGCAATCCGGTAGGCTAGGGTCAAAACGTAAATGTGACCCTAGCCCATGTGACTGCAGACTTGTAAATCTTTGCACTGTCAGGTATCTCCAGTAGCTGTACCAAGAGTAGGCCGGTACATATTCATAGGCATGTGATTTGTCCACATGGAGATACATGCCGACTAGACATGTGTGACTTTGTTCAATACAAGTTATTTGAGTGAGGTCACACATGTCTGGTCTATGTGAACGAACGTATGCAAATTGGATATTTGTGCTCACATGACCATACACTTCCAGCACTGGCACCAGAGAATTCTGGCAGTGTGCACATTGCACCCTTTGAGGATCCACAAATCAGCAGTAACTAGGCGAGTCTCAAGAGGTAAGGAGTGCTATTTGACTTTTGGAGTACAAATTGTTTATGGACTCTATATACAGAGCCACTAATGCCAAAAGAGCAGAATCCTCCCTCAGTTGACAACAATTTGCAAATTACACTCCTCTTGGAATTTATCAACAAGTATAGTGATGATTTTCTCTCCATGGGTGTTTTCCAGAAACAAGCAGCAATGGATATTGCATGAGTGAAAATTACAAATCTGTCATTGTAGTGCCGTGTACATTGTAGTGCCCATTACACTGTAGTGCCCACTCCATTGAGCCCAGCTCATGTTTCTGGACACATGCATTTGAAGCAAGTATTTCAGAGTTTTACATGGAAACCCAATCTAAGGCTAGGGTCACATTTGGTCCTTAAATTGCGTTCACCGCATCCAGATCCGGATGCGGTGAACGCAATTTGCTTCAGACATATTTTACAAGCAAAATGTGTTGCTGAAGCCGCAATCCGGTTACCTTATAGTTTGCTCATCCCTGCTGCTGCAGGGATGAGCAAAGTGTTTAATCTGTCAAAAATGATTAAATATTAATAATAATTGTGGGCAACATGTGTCTAGGGGGTGCCCACCCCCCCTAGAGACATGCTGGCCACTCAGGACAGCATGTTATGTGTTAATAAGTGATGTACAGTAAGCCGACTTCTTTCGGCTCTGTACATTTTTATCAATGAAGCCGCGGCTCCACTGACAGCTGTGCGCATACTATACGTAATGTACGTATAGTATGTGCCGCTGTCTAGGGTCCTGAATGCTTTTACCGTACATCTTTGGCGGTGCGCTGCCAGTAGATCTACTGTAAAAGCCTTCAGGACCTTGGACAGCGCACATACTATACGTACATTACGTATAGTATGCGCACAGCTGTCAGTGGAGCCGCAGCTTCATTGATAAAAATGTACAGAGCCGAAAGAAGCTTACACATCCTGAGCAATGCGGTTATCGCATTGCGGATGTTAGAACCGCTCTGAAAACTGCAGCCTGCATGATTTTTCACGCAGGCTGCAGAGCCGGATGCGGTAACCGGATTGCATGTAATGCAATCCAGTTTTAATAATGGGCTCCTATGAGGAGCATTTCCTGATGCGGTTTTGAGCTTTTTGAACACAAGGCAAAAATAGTGGTGACCCAAATCTTTTTTTTTTATTTATTTCCTATCCACATTTGTTTGCAAGGCAATTGTCTGCTCTGACACCCCATTGTACTTCCTTTTGCAGCCCCTTGGCCCTTACTATGACCATTTTACAGCACCAAAGTTTGAGTTTTTATTGACTTATATCGAGTTAGAGGTAAAGTTTAAGTCAAGTTTAGGTACGCAACCAAACTTTTAAATAAAATTCAGTTGAACCCGCTCATGGATCGGCTCATCCCTATTTTTGTTCTTTATTTTGTTATTTTCTTCATGTTTTTACAGTTTTTTTACCTGGTTCCAAGTTGGAACATCAACTATTCCTGGTCATATTGCTGATTGCTTTTGCATTACAGGGCATTAGATTAGTGACTGGTGTAAAGCCAGAAGGCGTGTCATGTCCTGCTCAAGACAGGACCTCACAGGCCACTGTACCCTGCTGACCACATGACCATTATTAGTTATGGGGCTACTATGGAGACCATAGGCCCAATGCGATCGCAACTACATTGTGCCAATCGGAGGAAACAGGAAGCTCCCTCCCTCTGGTAAGTACATTGATGCCGCGGTCACTATTGACAATGGCATCAGAGGAGTTAAATGCCTGCGATCGGTGCTTGCACCAACTCAACTGTGTGTGTTACTGAGGATGTCAGCTAATTGTAGTGCCGTACGCGAATGGTGGCTTGCAGGAACACACAGCGAATGTCATGAACGCTTTAAAGAACTCACAGCTTTCTTGTAATGAGCTGCATTGTTGGCAGGGATTTGATGGTTGTCTTTTTCAATACATCCAGACATGTTTTTTTCTTGCCCCATCGTATAATGTGAATCCTTCAAATATTGTAGAATCATTGACAAGACTGTAAAAATAAGCTAATAAATTCTTTTCACATCTAAGGTCAAGTATGAAACATCTCCATGAAATTCTGTCATGCTGTTATTATATTTCCATCTAGGAAAATGTTAATACGCTGCGTGTTCTCCTGTGAATTAATCCCTCTTTCTATTATTGTAACCATACAATCTAGCTTTGTGGTTTTACAATTATGTTGATCTACCAACACTTACCTTTTGAACTTGGAAGGATCAAATGTCCCTCCCTATCCCTCATTGGAATCGCTGATTCACGTGTTTGCCAAATAAAATGTAAAAGGAAGAAAAGAATACAAGTGAAGAGAGATGTTAAGTATACAATTATCTTCAGTCATAAAAAGAGAATCCAAGGCTAAATCATTAAATGCTACTCATATGTCAGTACCTTATACACATTAGTCAATCAACGGCAATAATTGGATAGAACTTATTTATTATAACGAAAATTCCCAACTTCAAGTAACTAGAGATTTTCTAAATCAAACAACAATTGACTATATCACTTGTTAGGGTACCGTCACACTTGGCGATGCACCAGTGATCCCGACAGCGATACGACCTGGTAGGGATTGCTGGTGCGTCACTGTTGGGATCGCTGGTGAGATGTCAAACAGAGATCTCACCAGCGACGCAACAACGATCCGGAATGATACAAAGGTCGTTGGGACCCTGTTTCTCAGACCTGTAGTATTGAGGCCGTTGGTCGTTGTCCCTGTGAAACACAAAAAATGGTCCAGGTGACTCTGACACGACCAGCGATCTCACAGCAGGGGCGTCACCAAATTTGTGACTTAGCAGTGGTCTCGCTAGCGATCTCGCTTAGTGTGACGGGGACTTTAGGGTTTCAGAAGATGACATTACTTTAACCCCTTTCTGCCATAATCATTTTTTGTTTCTTACTAACTTTCTTCCAAGAGCCATTATTTCTGTACTTTTCCATCAACTTATCTAAGGACTTGTTGAGGTGTAATTTTAAATGACATCCCTCTTTTTACCATATACTCTTCTGAAAATGGAAAAATACTTCTAAAAATTGTGAAATTGTGAAAAAAACACAGTTCCTCTATTGTTTGGATTTTGCTATTATTGTGTACAGGATACAGTAAAGATGAATTAGAAACTGGATTTCTCATGTGAATTTGATTGCAGTTGTACCAAACTATTAGGGTGCTTTCACATCTGCGTTTTTCGTAATTCGCGGCAGATGCGGTGAAAAAACCGCATCTGCTGCGTTTGCCGCATAACGGTTCCACTTGCGGCACGGTTGCGGTTTTTTCCAAAGGAAGTATAGGGGGACTTGCGGCAGATGCGGCAAGTGCGGTTTTGCACTTGCGGCAGGTGCGGCAGCTAAAAAAACCGCGGCTGACCGCGGTTTTTTTCGCTGCCGCACCTGCCGCAAGTGCAAAACCGCACTTGCCGCATCTGCCGCAAGTCCCCCTATACTTCCTATGGAAAAAACCGCAACCGTGCCGCAAGTGGAACCGTTATGCGGCAAACGCGGCAGATGCGGTTTTTTCACCGCATCTGCCGCGAATTACGAAAAACGCAGATGTGAAAGGGCCCTTAGTCATCTACAAGGATTTGAAGCTAACATAATTTAACTGCTTGTTCTATATACTACCATATAGTACAGCAATACAATATATTAGTGCAGTGATGGCGAACCTTTCTGAGGCCGAGTGCCCAAACTGCAACCTAAAACAAAATTATTTATGGCGAAGTGCCAACACGATCATATAACTTAAATTACAGCAACAGTGGTAATCACAAGCGCTGCACAGGGGGAAGAGCCAGGACATGCTAACTCTCTTCCCTGTACAGGGCTTGTAGTCCTGAAACATTGATGATCAATTCAATTATTTTAACAATTAATTGATTTTAAACTTACCTTTGCAGTCTTCTCTTCGGCAGTGGTCAGACAGCTCATGTGTACTGGACATTGAAGCTGAGCCGCTGCCACTGCCCTTTCTAGAAACAGCAGGTGGACTGATCTGTATGGAAAAAATGCAGAATATTAGACAGATAGGAGATAGATTTTATCATGGAATACAAGCAGATTTCATACTGAAATCATGGTCCTCATCTTGTAGTAATATCTCCATCATGACCCTCTCCTTGCAGTAATGTGTCCCATCCTGACCCTCTCCTTGTAGCTATGTGCTCCATCCTGACTCTCTCCGTGTAGTAATGTTTCCCATCCTGACCTTCCCATTGTAGTTATGTGCTCCATCTTGTCCTTCCCCTTCTAGCTATGTGCTCCATCCTGACTCTCTCCTTTTAGTTACGGGCTCCATCCAGATCCTCTCCTTGTAGTTATGTGCTCCATCCTGACCCTCTCCTTGTAGTAATGTGCTCCATCCTGACCCTCTCCTTGTAGTAATGTGCTCCATCCCGACCCTCTCCTTGTAGTAATGTGCTCCATTCTGATCGTCTCCTTCTAGTAATGTGTCCTATCCTGACCCTCTCATTCTAGTAATGTGTTCCATCCTGACCCTCTCCTTGTAGTTATGTGCTCCATCCTGACCACCTCCTTCTAGCTATGTTCTCCATCCTGATCCTCTACTTCTAGCGTTTTGCTCCATTTTGATCCTCTCCTAGCTATATGTTCCATCCTGACCCTCTCCTTGCAGTTGTGCTCCATCCTGACCCCCTTCTTGTAGTAATGTCTTCATCCTTATCCCCTTGTAGAATGCCCCATCCTTGTCCCCTTTGGGAATGTCCCATCCTTGTCCCCTTGTGGTAATGTCCCTATCCTGCGCCATCATGTAGTAATGCCCCATCCTGTTGTAATGCCCTATCCTTGTCCTCTTGCAGCAATATTCCCCATCCTGCAGTAATGCCCTATCCTTCTCCCCTTGTAGTAATATGCCCCATCCGTGTCCCCTTGAAGTAATATGCCCCATCCTGCAGTAATGTGTCTCATCCTTGTCCCCATGTAGTAATATGCCCCATCCAGCAGTAATGTGCTCCATCATTGTCCCTTGGTATTATTGCACCACCATTGTCCCCATCACATAGTAATATGCCCCAACTTGCCCCCTGGTAGTATTGCCCTATTCTTGCCTCCATTACATAGTAATCTGCCCCATCCTTGTCCCCATCACACAATAATATGCCCCATCCTGCCATCACATAACAATATGCCCCATCCTGCCCCATCACATAACAATATGCCCCATCCTGCCCCATCACATAATAATATGCCCCATCCTGCCCCGTATTAGTATTGCCCCATCCATCCATCCATCATCCTCTTAGTATTGCCCCATCCATCCTCCTCTTCGTATTGCCCCATCCATCCATCTATCCTCCTCTTAGTATTGCCCCATCCATCCATCCTCCTCTTAGTATTGCCCCATCCATCCATCCATCCATCCATTCTCCTCTTAGTATTGCCCCATCATCCATCCTCCTCCTCCAGGTATTGCCCCATCCTCCTCCTCCTTGTATTGCCCCATCCTCCTCCTCCTCCAGGTATTGCCCCATCATCCTCCTCCTTGTATGGCCCCATCCTCCTCCTCCTCCTAGTTTTGCCCCATCATCCTCCTTCTCATAGTATTGCCCCATCATCCTCCTCCTCATAGTATTGCCCCATCATCCTCCTCCTCATAGTATTGCCCCATCATCCTCCTCCTCATAGTATTGCCCCATCCTCCTCCTCCTCATAGTATTGCCTCATCCTCCTCCTCTTCATAGTATTGCCCCATCCTCCTCCTCATAGTATTGCCCCATCCTCCTCCTCCTCATAGTATTGCCCCATCCTCCTCCTCCTCATAGTATTGCCCCATCATCCTCCTCCTCATAGTATTGCCCCATCTTCCTCCTCCTTGTATGGCCCCATCCTGGCTGCTGGTGAAAAAAAAAAAAACTTTCATACTCACCTTTCTTCACCGCTGCTGCAGCTTGCATCCTGTTTCCAGCACTGAGGGCGGTCACGTGATGCCGGGCGCGTCACGTGACCGCTGTCACATGACGCTGGCCGGGAGGGCGGGCTTAGAAGTGTCTGAGAGAGGAGAAATGTCTCCTCTGCTCAGATACAGCTTTCATCTGCCGGCGGCGCGGCGCACGCCGGCAGATCAAACCGGCAGTGTGGTGGCGAGGCTGCGTGCCAGCAGAGGCAGCTCTGCGTGCCACCGCTGGCACGCGTGCCATAGGTTCGCCATCACTGTACTAGTGCATCTCAATGAATTAGCATATCATCAAAATCAATGTAATATTGTCATGTTTCATGGCGTTTCTAATAAATCCATATTATATTTACCCTTTGATGGCTCAGGAATACAGCAGCGCAGTTTTTAACCCTTCACCCTCCCTACTTTAATTATCTGAAATAATGACCTTTAGGGTTTCGACAATCATCAACATTAACAGAAATAAACACTTGCAATACATCACTCTGTTTGTAATGACTCTATATAATATGTGCTTCGCTTTATGTATTAAATTACTGAAATAAATGTACTTTTTGATGATATTCTAATTCATTCAGATGCACAAGATGCAGGTTACAAACCACTGATCTTCCATGAAGGACAGCCATAGGCTGGACTTTAAAGAAATTTAAAGAAGGCAGACATGGAGGTCTTCAACAGTGTGAACATGCCCTTATTGTAATTATGCTTTTTTTCCTGCATTTTTTTGTACTCTGTACAAATGATGAGGTAGTCTCTCGTTCTGAGCTAGGCATTTCCTCTATATACAGTGCATTGTGAAAGTATTTGGCCCCCTTGAACTTTTCAACCTTTTGCCACATTTCAGGCTTCAAACATAAAGATATAAATTCTAATTTTTTTGTGAAGAATCAACAACAAGTGGGACACAATCTTGAAATGGAACGAAATTTATTGGATATTTTAAACTTTTTTAAACAATTGAAAACCGAAAAGAGGGACATGGAATATTATTCGGCCCCTTTACTTTCAGTGCAGTAAACTCACTCTAGAAGTTCAGTGAGAATCTCTGATGGTGGGTTTACACACCGCGATATCGGCGTCCAACTCCGACCCAACTCCGACAAAAATCACGTGGGTCGCGAGTTGGAGCCGATATCGGGTGCGCGTTGTACTGTTTCAGTGTACAACGCGATGCTGGAATGATGCCAAAACGATATCGGAGTTGAATAGCAGAGATATTCAACTCTCCGATATCGCAAGGCCGTTGTAGCAGCATCGTAGCGTGTGACAGCCCAACTCCGATCTGTACTCGCACCTCACCCATTAACTCCCATGTTAAATGGTCGTTACTGGGTTGGTGGGCGTACACATTGGAGGGACGTTGTTTCCCGATATCGCAGCGTGTAAACCGGCGATGCGATATCGGGAAAGGGGCTGAAAAAAAGCGCGCTCCCGCGGCGTTGCCTCCGATATCGCCGCGATATCGGAACGTGTAACCCCACCATGAATGATCCAATGCTGTCCTAAATGTCTGGTAATGATAAATAGAATCCACCTGTGTGTAATCAGGTCTCTGTATAAATGCACCTGCTCTGTGATAGCTCTCAGAGTTCTGTTTGAAGTGCAGAGAGCATCATGAAGACCAAGGAATACACCAGGCAGGTCCGATATACTGTTGTGGTGAAGTAAAAAGCCAGATTTAGATACAAAAAGATTTCCCAAGTTTTAAACATCTCAAGCAGCACTGTGCAAGCGATCATATTGAAATGGAAGGGATATCAGACCACTGCAAATCTACCAAGACCCAGTCGTCCTTCTAAACTTTCATCTCAAACAAGGACAAGACTGATCAGAGATGCAGCCAAAAGGCCCATGATCACTCTGGATGAAGTGCAGAGATCTACAGCTGAGACAACTGCACAAATCTGGCCTTTATGGAAGAGTTGCAAGAAGAAAGCCATTTCTCAAAGATATCCATAAAAAGTCTCGTTTGAAGTTTGCCACAAGCCACCTGGGAGACACCAAACATGTGGAATAAGGTGCTCTGGTGAGATGAAACCAAAATTGAACTTTTTGGGCACAATGCAAAACGATATGTTTGGCATAAAAGCAACACAGCTCATCACCGTCAAAACACCATCCCCACTGTCAAACATGGAGGTGGCAGCATCATGGTTTGGGCCTAATTTTCTTCAGCAGGGACAGGGAAGATGGTTAAAATTGATGGGAAGATGGATGGAGCCAAATACAGGGCCATTCTGGAAGAAAACCTGTTGGAGTCTGCAAAAGACCTGAGACTGGGACGGAGATTTATCTTCCAACAAGACAATGATCCCAAACATAAAGCAAAATGTACAATGGAATGGTTCAAAAATAAATGTATCCAGGTGTTAGAATGGCCAAGTCACAGTCCAGACCTGAATCCAATCGAGGATCTGTGCAAAGAACTGAAAATTGCTGTTCACAAACGCTCTCCATCCAACCTCACTGAGCTCCAGCTGTTTTGCAAGGAACAATGGGCAAGAATTTCTGTCTCTCGATGTGCAAAACTGATAGAGACATACCCCAAGCGACTTGAAGCTGTAATCGCAGCAAAAGGTAGCGCTACAAAGTATTAACTCAAGGGGACGAATAATATTGCACGCCCCACTTTTCAGTTTTTTATTTTTTTAAAAAGTTAAAAATATCCATTAAATTTCATTACACTTTACGATTGTGTCCCACTTGTTGATTTTTCACAAAAAAATTAGAACTTACATCTTTGTTTGAAGCCTGAAATGTGGCAAAAGGTTGAAAAGGTCAAGGGGGCCAAATACTTTCACAAGGCACTGTAGCTTCCCATGGACAGGCCGTTGTTGTTGGACCCATTCCTTCTCTGCTCTTATTTACATTGTGGTGGTTCGGCCACCGAACCTGGCAGCTCCACAGCGCCTCCCGTTAAAACCTGGTCAGTCAGAGAACTGTCTGAGGATAAAGAAGAGCTGCAGCTGCCCTGTCAGTGCTGGTTTATCACGGCACCTCTCAGTGAGTGTGGTAAATGCCTTCTGATCCGCGACCAGGAGCACATACAATAACCTCCACGCCGTCACTGATAGAGACCCTGAATAACCCCAAGCACTAATTGCTGCCACCAGTTCCTCGTTTTAATATAAGTCCGGTCCATGATCAGGGTTATATTGGGTCAGAAACCAACCCAGGTAGCGTTAAATGAGCACACGGACGTGGGAATGCGTGATCAAGATAAAAAGAGCAACTCAAGATTAAATTTATATATTTAATCACCCTAATGGTACACTAGATATTAATATTTAAAGTTATTACTAAGATGTTACAAATATTACAGTCAGTTATGCAAATAAAAGATGAATGGAATACAAACAGAATTATATAATAAATGAAGGAGATACAGAGAGGCGCAGATTGTGCCTTATCACTAATGACACAACTAGACCGTAACTGAGATGTGGCTCACTCACCTGATTAGGTTGTGAAAACCCACAACCAGCTTGAACGCTTCGATGACAGCTGCTGCAGAACCTCCACCGCTTCGCAGAACGCGGGAAAACAGAAAGTTCAAACAGGAACGGTGTCCACGGTCCGGGCTGCTGTTTCAAAAACTGCACTTGGAAGACATTGCTTACTTCATCTCCTCCTTTATTCCTCCACACAAACCAACGCGTTTCGGTGCAACCCTCGCACCTTCCTCAGGGTAAATTGAATTTGTGGACACCATTCCTGTTTGAAACAAAATTACACACACGTGTGATCAGTTACCTTAATGCTGATGGCACCACAAGGGCGGTGTGATGCCAATCTGTTCATGGGGTACTCTCTGGCTTTGGTGGAATAATAATTTATACATTGAGGTTGACCCCTCTCTCCACCCATCTCGCACCTCTGGGAGGTCTCATAACTCCCACCCCTTGAGGTAAGATATGGATATACAAAACTTATTATTTGCCGTAGCTTGGTCTGTGAATGTCGCAAGCAGAAGATAATGCTCTCATATTTTCAGTTATGATTTTATCTTCGCCTGGATATGAAGCATGACTATTCGAGAACTTCCTACTAGCTAATACCACGTTTCGGTGGTTTACGGTCATCAAACATTCATATTAATATAAGTGCTATGACTGTCTGTATCTGTAGGTTTCATATTTCTGTTCAACTTAAACACAGGAGGGACGGCTTATGAAATATTAAATGTTATATTCCCGGCCCCGCTCGGTCTAAGCTAAATGAAAGGATTTCCTTCCAATCTGCAGTACAAGGAGATTAGGTTTGTCGCTTCTCTGCAAACAATAGCAGGGAGTCTTCCTTTACCTGCCTGCCTCTAGGAAGCTCTATTGTGTGGTCTGTTGGACGGCATACTCATGCTAATTAACCTATCACTTCCCAGAGATAGAGTGCCTCTGGCTACCAAGGGTGGGAACTTATCTCTTATGAGTGAGATGTGTCTTATCTAAACAGAATGGATGCTCACAACTATTGCTTTCTGGGACAAAATGGAAGCTGGGAAATATGGCGATATTCCTTACAAATTTTGCTTATTCATCACATACATTGATGTCACTTATGAAAGGTAAGGTTTTAACACTGGGTCATGACCATCCTGACTGGATACACCTTGTCATGGTCTCATGGCTTTTATGCTTTCTGATCAATGTGAACTAGTTAACTAGTGTCATATACATTAACTATTGCTATTAGCTTATTATAGAGTATATGCTGTTATTGTGTTTTTTTTCTTGGGTTTTGTTGTTGAAATGGCCACGGTGTGAACATTCTCCTAATGCACCTATACCAACTTATGCTCCGGCTCATGTTGGGGGGTTTCTGATATGGTAACCCATCAGAACTCTTCGATCGCATATAACCCTATCAGTGATGGAGAAAGACAGAAAAAGAGCCTTGTGCAAGGAATGTATATTGGTCCTTTACAGCACAATAGTTCTGCTAATGACAGTAGCCGTGTGCTTGCTCGGAACTAGAAATAGGCCCCTTACGTCGTGGGCCCCTATGCACTGATTTACAGGTGGTTAAATCCTGGTTGTTGGTTTCCTCTAAAAAGAAGTAATCGGAGCAAGTTCTGGTTGCTGCTGTTACATTACAATGCTGGTTCCATACACCCACAGCCAACATGCGACATACCTGTGGAGGTTAGGAAGAGGTTAAAGGTTATGAATATTTTTGCACTGATTTCAGCAATGATAGTGATGAAATATGAAATTATGAATCATTCGTAACATATGAATTCACATATAAGCTAAATAGAATCCTGCAAAGCTTGCCAGGGATCATAGTTTAATGGGTGAGGCTTGTATGAGAGCGCACACACTTGACCCGTATTTGACATTTTTGCATATTTTGCAAGTTGATAAAGACACAATCTGAAATTAGCTGCCAACTACAACAAATATTTGCTGAAACATTCTCAACAATAATTTGACTTTGTGTCAGGCATTAGGCTGAAAACACCCAGATTTTATCTGAAGCTGTATCCCAGAAATCCAGACAAGATCATTATGGTGGGAGACCTATAAATTATCACTTTACTCCTTTTTTACGGGAAATAACATTTTGGATTAAGCACTGTGCCTGATCCACTGGAGGTTATTTGGGAGCACTTGCTCATAAATGTCTCCAGTATGATCATGTCAACTCTTGCTGACATTTAAATATTTAATTATGTCATTGAGTAAATACACTTTTTACATTTTTTCCTTTACATGTAGTCCAATAATGTTTTCAGAGGTTTAATAAAGTAAAGTAGAATATGCTTTAATTTAATTTAATTTTTTTATGATTAATATAGGAGCCAAAGTGCTGTTTTCATCTCATGGACCCTGCACAGTCATGAATGGAGTCATCGCAGATCTACAGTGCCATGCAAAAGTTTTAGCCAGGTGTAGAAAAAATATTGTACAAAGCAAGAATGCTTTCAAAATGGAAGTATTATTTTACAGTGTTGGCCAAAAGTATTGACACCCGTGCAATTCTGTCAGATAATACACAGTTTTTCCTGAAAATGATTGCAATCACAAATTCTTTGGTATTATTATCTTCATTTAATTTGTCTTCAATGAAAAAACACAAGAGGAGAATGAGGCAAAAAGCAAAACATTGATCATTTCACACAAAACTCCAAAAATGGGCCGGACAAAAGTATTGGCACCTCTCAGCCTAAAACTTGGTTGCACAACCTTTAGCCAAAATAACTGCGATCAACCGCTTCCGGTAACCATCAATGAGTTTCTTACAATGCTCTGCTGGAATTTTAGACCATTCTTCTTTGGCAAACTGCTCCAGGTCCCTGGTATTTGAAGGGTGCCTTCTCCAAGCTGCCATTTTTAGATCTCTCCACAGGTGTTCTATAGGATTTAGGTCTGGACTCATTGCTGGCCGCCTTAGAAGTCTCCAGTGCTTTCTCTCAAACCATTTTCTAGTGCTTTTTGATGTGTGTTTTGAGTCATTGTCCTGCTGAAAGACCCATGACCTCTAAGGGAGACCCAGCTTTCTCACACTGGGCCCTACATTATGCTGCAAAATTTGTTGGTAGTCTTCAGACTTCATAATGCCATGCACACGGTCAAGCAGTCCAGTGCCAGAGGCAGCAAAGCAACCCCAAAACATCAGGGAACCTCCGCCATGTTTGACTGTAGGGACCGTGTTCTTTTCTTTGAATGCCTCTTTTTTCTCCTGTAAACCCTATGTTGATGCCTTTGCCCAAAAAGAGAGAACATTCTTCCAAAACGTTTTAGGCTTTCTCAGGTAAGTTTTGGCAAACTCCAGCTTGGCTTTTTTATGTCTCGGGGTAAAAAGTGGGGTCTTCCTGGGTCTCCTACCATACAGTCCCTTTTCATTCAGACGTCGACGGATAGTACGGTTGACACTGTTGTACCCTCGGACTGCAGGGCAGCTTGAACTTATTTGGATGTTAGTCAAGGTTCTTTATCCACCATCTGCACAATCTTGCGTTGAAATCTCTTGTCAATTTTTCTTTTCCGTCCACATCTAGGGAGATTAGCCACAGTGCCATGGGCTTTAAACGTCTTGATGACACTGCGCACGGTAGACACAGGAACATTCAGGTCTTTGGAGATGGACTTGTAGCCTTGAGATTGCTCATGCTTCCTCATAATTTGGTTTCTCAAGTCCTCGGACAGTTCTTTGGTCTTCTTTCTTTTCTCCATGCTCAATGTGGTTCACACAAGGACACAGGACAGAGGTTGAGTCAACTTTAATCCATGTCAACTGGCTGCAAGTGTGATTTCGTTATTGACAATACCTGTTAGGTGCCACAGGTAAGTTACAGGTGCTGTTAATTACACAAATTAGAGAAGCATCACATGATTTTTCTAACAGTACCAATACTTTTGTCCACCCCCTTTTTTATGTTTGGTGTGGAATTAGATCCAATTTGGCGTTAGGACAATTATTTTTGTGTTTTTCTCATTGAAGACAAATTAAATTAAGTTAATAATACCAAAGAATTTGTGATTGCAATCATTTTCAGGAAGAAACTGAGTATTATCTGACAGAATTGAAGGGGTGTCAATACTTTTGGCCAACACTGTATGTATAGTTTATTTTTAATAATTATCAAAATGCAAATTGAATGAACAAAACAGATATCTAAATCAAATCAATATTTGATGTGTCCACCATTTGCTTCCAAACAGCATCAATTCTTCTAGGAACACTTACAAAAAGGTAAGGATATTGTAGGATTAAAGTTTTATGTAATATATTATACCGAACTGGTGATAATGATCAACAAGTTAGCTGAAACACAGTAATTAAACAGAATCAGCTGTGTAGGAGGCTTAAAACTGGAGATGAACATCCATGTTTAGGCTTACCTGGTGGGGTACAAGGGCCATGGGCATCAGTGCAGCAGGTGAGGCACATGGGAAACGGGAAGTAATGATTCTGGAAACCACAGGCAGACAGAAGACCAGTAGCAGAGGTACTAGAAGCTGCAGGCAGAAGGGAGGCTGGTAGCAAAAGTACTGAAAATCTCAAGCAGACAGCAGATATCGTGGAGACTGTAGACAGGTAGCACTGATATGGAAGCCATAGGCAGACAGGAGACATCCTGGAATCAGCAGACAGGTAACAAGTACTGGAAGACCAGGAGTGGATTGCTGTGAACAGGTAAATTAAAAGTCCTAAAACAAGACACAGGTGTTGTCTTTGTAGGACCAATATTGGTCTAGGAAAATTATCCCCTGGTGATCGACAGGGTTCAATGGATCCTGGGGTAGGGGAAGGAAAGCCCGGCTTCAGGACAGGTGGATAACAAGCCAAAGTCTGCTACAAAAGTGAAGTTGTGCAAGACAGTTTCATGTCATAGATTGTGCACCATGGCAGGATTGAGCACCAGGGGCGGACCCAGACTGTAGTGGGCCCCTGTGCAAGAAATTTTTCGGGCCCCCCGCCCCTCATAGTGCAACAAAGCTTTTTGTATCCGGCGAGATCAGGCGAAAACTGCATCTGACTGGATATGGTTTTTGCCTTTAAATCAGATGAAACCATAATGGAATTATGCCGGATTTGTATACAGTTTCCGTTGGGACCCGTTACGTATTTTGCCACATATTTGGTGCGTATACACAACAGATCTGCAACACATATGCAGCTGTGTGTTTTCCCAGCAAAGCTTATGGGTTTGCTAATTCCTGTCCACATGGTGCCACTAAAATATACAGCCGATATGCTGCGTATTTTAGTGCGGGAAAATCTGCACATATCAATTCTTGCTGCGGATTTTCCCACACTATATGTACTGTATATATAATATTGAGGCTATGCAGGGCTGTATATTATATGTGGAGGCTGCTGCTGGGCTGTATATATTATTTGCCAGTTGCAGTCTCCAAATAACATATAAAGCCCACTAGCCCAGCATTGCCTGTATTTAATATATACAGCCCAGCACAGATTCGAAATAACAAACACAACTCAGCATAGCCTCCAGTTAATATATACAGTCCAGCACAGCCTCCAGGCAATATATACAGTCCACCACAGCCTCCAGGTAATAGATACAGTCCAGCACAGCCTCCAGGTAATATATGCAGTCCAGCAAAGTCTCTGTATAACATATATAGCCCAAGACAGCCTCAAAATGATCTATAGCCACCCCCCTGTTCCACTTTCATTCATAATGCTCTCCCCCATATGCGGCTCACTTTCTTCATAGTGCTTCTCGCCCTATATGCCTGGGGGAGAAGCTCGGCTGCATCAAGGAAGGGGGGCCCCAGGGCCCCCCCTTCCTTCATGCAGCTGAACTTCTCCCCAAGACCCCCCTTCCTTGATGCAGCCAATCTTCTAGTCCTAGGAGTCCTAGGGGCCTCCCCCTTCCTTGATGCAGCCCAGCTTCTCCACCAGGACCCCCCTTCCGAAGGGGGGGTCCTGGGAGCCCCAGGATCCCCCCTTCCTTGATGCAGCCAATGTTCTCCCCCAGCTTGGGGTATAAGCTTGGATGCATCAAGGAAGGGGGGGCTCTAGGACCCTCCTTCCTTGATGTAGCTGAGCTTCTCCTCATCTGAGCTCTGCCCCCAAATCATGTTGGTGGTCACTGTTTTTGTGTGCATTATTTTATTCCCCCTCCAAAGCCCTGCTCTTACCTGGAGCAGGCCAGGAGGAGGATCAGTATCATGTATGACTCAGCCCACTGCCCACTGGTATCTGGAGTCAGAGCTGCAGTGTGACGTCCCAGTGAGGGAGAGCTTCTCCAGCCTCCATGGAAGAATCCGGAGGTGACACTGCAGCATCGACTTCCAGCAGTACTGGTTATCTCTGACCAGTCACTGTGAGGAGTCTGTCGGACGCTTTGGAGCCGTTCCTACTGCCGCCACAGCATCCCCCGGCAGGGCCGGACTGGGACCAAAAAGCAGCCCTGGAAAACAAACCCCACCAGCCCACATACTATATCACCCATACGCCCCAATCAGTGAAATTTGCTTTTATATTGTCGTAGCCTCATCAGTTTCTTAAAGGAGTTATCTGAAGAGCCACATGTGAATGGTGCAGCAGAGGGAATAATCAACCGCAGCTCCATTTACATGGTGTTCTTCACAGGTATGTTTCTCGGGATTGTGGGGTCCCAGTGGTCAGATCCACAACGAAGAGAAAGTCATCACCTATACAGAACAGAAGTGATGACTTCCATATTGGGGATAATCAATTTAAACAGTTAAATGCTGAAAATCAAAGTCCAATACCGTCTCTGACAACAGGACAGAAGAAGTGGTACTGTGCAGTGTATATATAGAGAATAATACAGATACTGAGGATTACACCCAGTGTACAGGACAGGAGAAGTGGTACTGTGCAGTGTATATATACAATATAATAGAGACACTGAGGATTACACCCAGTATACAGGACAGGAGAAGTGGTACTGTGCAGGGTATAGATACAGAATAATACAGATACTGAGGATTATACCCAGTATACAGGACAGGAGAAGTGGTACTGTGCAGTGTATATATGCAGAGTAATACAGATATTGAGGATCACACCCAGTATACAGGACAGGAGAAGTGGTACTGTGCAGTGTATATATGCAGAGTAATACAGATATTGAGGATCACACCCAGTATACAGGACATGAGAAGTGCTACTGTGCAGTGTATATATACAGAATGATACAGATAGTGAGGATTACATTCAGTAGACAGGAGAATTCTGTCTCTGTCTCTCTCTCTGTCTCATTCTGTATTTTTCTCTGTCTGTCTGTCTCTCTCTCTGTCTGTCTCTTTTGTCTGTCTCACTTGTCTGCCTGTCTCTCTTATCTGTCTCTCTTGTCTATCTGTCTCTCTATG
>JARQOC010000005.1:105047049-105074549 GCA_033576535.1 Allobates femoralis | reverse complement strand
CTGGGGCCCCTAGCACTGCCTGGGGCCCCTGTATGTTGCGTAGGGCCACTTTCTGCTGCCTGGGGCCTCCTTGTGCTGCCTCGGGCCCTCATGCATTGCTTGGGGCCCTGTGCACGGCTTGGGGCCCTGATCTACAGCTCTGTGGTATACGGAGAGTTATAATCTGGCCTAGGCCTGTTTATACCCTGGGGTATAGTTTGGGCTAGGCCAGAATATACCAAGGGTATATTCTGGCCCAGGGGCGTATATTCTGGGCTAGCCCAGTTTATACCTCGGGTATATTCTGGTCGGGGGGTTAGTCTGACCTGTTACATCGGAATCTGGAGGTCTGTGAATACCTGAACTGTGTGCTGTGTGAGTAAATACCTGAGTCACTGCCTTATGTCGTGCCGATTCTAACCACTATCTTACAGTGTAAAGTGGGTGGGAGATTCCAAATGGAGGAGGTGGCGATGAAGAAAGAATAATGCCGCCCAGCGGGGAGTGTGCTGCTGCATGGAGGAGGGGCTGAATGGAGCCTGGCGCCGCCTTCTCAGTCCTCAGCCTCAGGGACTGCTGTAAGTTATAAGTTATTTTTCTGCAGTTTTATAGGGCGGATTTAGCTCAGAGAGGGATAGATAGGGAGCAGCTAGGAAGGTGCAGGGACAGGTAGTGATAGTGTAGGGGCTTAGATCCAGGTGACAGGTTCCCTTTAAGGCCACTTTACACACACCAACTTCTGTGTCCAACTTCTGAACAGATCTCTGGTTGCAGTGAAATCATGGACACATTGTTCCATTTTGTGGCTGTGTACAAATGATACAATGTGTCCATGATTTCACTGCAACCAGAGATCTGTTCTGAAGTTGGACACAGACGTTGGTGTGTGTAAAGCGGCCCTAAAAGTACAGATCTGTGCACTCAAATCTTAAAGTTAGATTAGGTCAAGGGGAGGCAAGGAGTGTAGAGTTGTGAAGTGCAAGCAGAAAAGATAAAGGTAGAAAGAATAGAGAGTTGGGGAGGGAAAGAATAGAGAGGAAGAAAGAGTGATGGGTGCCTTGGAAGGTCAGTTCGATAACTACAGGTAGCTTTTGTAGTAGTTCAAATCTCATTCTGCGGTAAAAATTCCAGTGAATTCAGAGGCCAATCTGTAAAATATTCAGGGTGTCCAAGTTGTTTCGAAGAGAGAATAAGAACAATATGACAAGGCCGCTAATTCAGCAGTGCAGTATAGAAAGTTTATCTCCTTGATGATTTGGGCTTTAGTGGGGAGAGAGCTAGTGCTTCATCTAGTGGGGAACCAGGAGTCTTCCTGCGGCTTCTATATTATGGGCCAGTCGGGAGGAAGAAGATTCCCTAGGCCACACCGGGAGATTGAGGAGAGCTGTTTGCGGCGATAGTGTGACTTTTCGGTTCAGTACTTCCGAGATTATGTCGGAGTCCACCTTCCAGTACGATTTTATTGCGGGCATAGCCACCAAATATGTAGATATGTCCCTATCTCTGTGTTGCATCTCCAGCATTGTCCCGGCATGGAGGGACTCCACTCATGTATTCATTTTGGGTTGCGGTACTATCGAGACACCACTTTATACAAGTTTTCCTGTACCCTAACACAGGGCGATGGGCCGTGGGATCGATTATAGATCTGGTTGATCTGGTCATCCGTGAATTGAATGTTTAAGTCACGTTCCCAAACTCCTAGAAAGGCTCGTTTAACATTAGCCTTTTCGTGCAGGAGGAGGTTGTGATTGTACACAAAGCTGTTCGAATGGAGTTAGGGGTCTAAGCAAGTCGGTATGCATCCTCCATTTATGTACATAGGCCTTCAATCTGTTATATTGCAGGAAGGACACCATGCGTAAATGGTCAGATTGCTGTATTTCCGCAAATGACAGGAAAGCACCATCAAGGAACAGCTGGTCTATTAAGATGGTTGGGGCTCTAGTGGGTCTTGCGTCAAGCTTGCCCACGGTATGTGGTTGCAACAATAGAGACCCTGTAAAGTCCTGGAGAGTGAGAATGGGGGACAGAGGAGGCACCAGTCTTTTTTCCAGATATTGAGAACTGCACGTGTCAGAGTATTTGGGGGCATGTAAGACCTATTTTGGAAGTCTATCAATAATGCTTGGGGTCTTAATGACATTGGCGAAAGATGTTCTTCGGGTCGATAGCCAAGGTTTGTTTGGGGAGCCTCTAATCCTTTCCACCACTCTGGTTAGCATGGTCGCTTTGTAGTATTTAGATATGTCTGGGGCTCCCATCCCTCCCCGACAACGCGGCAGCGTCAGAGTCGAGAAATTGATTCTGGGTCTTCTATTGTTCCATATAAAATGCGAGAAAAAGTAATGTATCTTAGAAAGGGTTCGGTCAGGGATATGAATTGGCAGCATTTGAAATAAATAGAGGAATTTTGGTAGAATTATGCTTTTGAATAAATTTTTCCTCCCAATCCAAGAGATAAAAGGGACTCTCCAGGACTTCACCATCTCCACCGCCCCCTCCAATGCTGGTAGAATATTAAGACTAAGAAGGCCCGATTTTAACCCCAAGATACGTAATGTAGCCGGTTGGCCACTTGAATAGATAACTCCTTTTGAATCTATCAATGGACGTTTTAAGGATATTAATAGCAAGTGCTTCCGGTTTCGACAGGTTGATTTTATAGTTGGACATGTAGCTATAATGATCCAAAGTTTGCATGAGAGCAAGGATACCCCCATCCGGGTCGGAAAGAATCACCAGCAAGTCATCCGCAAATGCGGCCAACTTATGATGAACCGATCGTATCTGGACTACCTTGATGTCTTTAATTAGCTGCATGCTTCCAAGAAGAGGTTCCATGACTAAGACAAAGAGAAGTGGTGATAAGGGGCACCCCTGTCTCATACCGTTCTGGATGAGAAAGGTGTCGGACAACATATTGTTGATTCGGAAAGGGAAGAATACATTTTAAATATCGCCTCTATAATGGGTGGTGGGAAATGGAAGGCCGATAGACTTCTGTGTAGGAATGTCCAGTTCACCCTATCAAAAGCCTTCTCGGCATCTGTGCGTAAAAGAACCAGAGGAAGACGGTGTAGCTTTGCCCATTGCATTAGATGCAGAATCCTGCTCATGTTGTCTCTCCTCTCTCTCCCCTGCACAAACCCAGTCTGCTCCAAAGAGACAAGTTGAGGCAATAACCCCGCCAAACGTCTAGCCAATAAACTTGCATATATTTTTATATCTACGTTTAGCAGGGAAATAAGCCTGTAACTCCCACAAAGCGTAGGGTCCTTGCCTTCCTTATGCAGAAGGGATATATGCGCTTCCAGAGATTGAGGGGGGAGAGAGCTGTGTTGCAGCAGTGCGTTGCACATTTTTAGCAGATGTGAGCTCAAGTCAGATAAAAATGTCTTATAGTAGCAGTTCGAGAACCCGTCTGGTCCAGGTGCCTTCCCTTTCGAGCTTGCCGACAGGTTGGACTGGAGTTCCAACATGTCAAAAGGTCTAACTAGCTACAGCTGTTGCTCTGCTGTTAAATGTGGTAGGGACAAGGAGGAGAGGAAGGCGTCTATATCTTTCGTCTTCTGTGATTTCGCCGTCCACGGCTCACATAGCCCCAGTTGATATAAATCTTTATAGAAGGACAAAAAGGTGTCAGTGATTTGGTCATAGTTCAGTGACATATGCCCAGAGTCTGTTTTGATCTTATGTATAAAAGTGAGAGACTGCCGCCTTTTAATCAGCGATATCATGAGCTTAGAGGCTTTGTCGCCATGAACCAGGAGACAGTTCCTCCACGAGGGAAATATTTCGCAGCTTGCTTGTTTAGTAGGTTTTTCAAGCGTTGTCTGCGTTCAGTCAGATGGATTAATATATCGGGGAGTAGTGCCCGTTGGTGTTGTATCTCTAAATCAGCTATGTCCCTATAGAGAGATTCCAATCCGGTCCTCCACTGTTTATTAATATGGGACGCCTCAGATATAATCACCCCCTAATTATGGCTTTGTGAGCCTCCCAGACCAATGTCGGATCCATATCGGGTGTGGCGTTAATGGAAAAATATTCTTTGATGGCTGTTTGAACTTTGTTCTTAACGTTTTCCATCAAGAGTAAGGATTCATTACGTTTCCAAGTTCTACAGGTGGAAAGGGGTTTATCAAGTTCCAGTTCAATTATAACCATGGCGTGATCCGAGTACAGGGCAGGGAGAATATCTACATCTGACGTAGTGGTAAGAGCATTCCTGGAGATCAATAAGTAGTCAATACAGTGATACGTATTGTGGGGATGGGAATAGAATGTATAAGTTCTGTCTCGAGGTTGGAAGTATCTCCAGGCGTCTACTAATCCCATGGAGTGAAGCAAGGATTTGATTTGGGCCAAATCACGTAAGGCGATCGTGCCCTTCCCAGAGGATGTATCCAACATGGGTTCCAACGTCACATTTAAGTCACCCCCAGCAAGACAGAACCTTCCCTAAAAAGATCAAGTTTGCGGAGGGCTTTACGGATCCATTTTAGATGTTGTTTATTGGGGTTTCCCAGTGTCACTAAATTACCTCCAAGGAGGCCCTTTAACAATCGGTACCGGCCCTCTGGATCAACCAGACTGTCCTATAAAAGAAAGGGGATATCTTTTGCGAAAGCAATCGATACTCCTCGTGCACCCCTCTGGGGAGATAAGGCATGGAAGCAGTTGCTATAATAGCCTTTTTTGAAGGTAGGGGTTTTCTCTCTGTCTCTCTCTGTCTCTCTCTCTGTCTGTCTCTCTCTGTCTGAAGGAGGAAAAAATAGTAGCAGCGAATAGAGGGGCGCTCAGAAGGAGAGGCAGGGCACAGTGATAAGAAATGTTACTTCCTTTTACTTGGGTCCTCACAACGCTTTTCGACAGAAAACTCTGTCTTTATCAGGTGACCAGGATTCTGTGAGTGGTGCATGACAAACACCACAAGCTAAAGCCACTGGGTTATGCCAGCTGCATAACCCAACCAGGTGAGTGATCATCCCCTGCTCATACCTCCACTTGACCACCAGGTATTACACCAGGAGCGCTTCCTCCTGTTTCTCTCTTCTTTATTGTATGTCTCTGTCTGTCTCTCTGTCTCTCTCTGTCTGTCTCTCTCTCTCTGTCTGTCTCTCTCTGTCTGTTCTCTCTGTCTGTCTCTCTCTCTGTCTGTCTCTCTGTCTGTTTGTCTGTCTCTCTCTCTCTCTCTCTCTCTCTCTGTCTCTGTGTGTCTGTCTCTACACAGCACTATACTCTATATACAGGTTGACACTAAATGCTGTATTTGTGTATGTATATACTATATGTATATAGTGTGGACCTTTTTATATAGAATGCTGTCTGTGTATACAAAATATGCAGCTGGCAGTCTCTGCATACAGCCAGCACTCTCTGTGTATACATCCTGCCCAGTCTCCAATGTGTATCCCACAGCAGTCACTAATGTGCATACGACCCACAGCAGTCTCTAATGTGCATATGTCTCGCAGCAGTCTCCAATGTGCATATGCCTCACAGCAGTCTCCATTGTGCATTGGTCCCGCAGCCGTCTCCATTCTGCATTTGTCCCACAGATGTCTCCATTGTGCATTTGTCCCGCAGCCCTCTCCATTGAGCATTGCTCCCGCAGCCATCTCCATTGTGAATTTGACCCAAAGCCATCTCCATTGTGCATTTGTCCCGCAACCGTCTCCATTGTGCATTTGTTCCACAGCCATCTCCATTGTGCATTTATCCCACAGCCATCTCCATTGTGCATTTGTCCCACAGCCATCTCCATTGTGTATGCGGCAGTCTTTATTGTGTATCCTCTACTGTGTGTATAGCCAGCAGCCATCTCCATTGTCTATACAGCTGGGCCTGCAGCCGTCCCCATTGTCTATACGGCCAGCAGCAGTCTCTATTATGTACGGCCAACAGCAGCCTCTATTATGTATTCTCTATTGTGTGCATAGGCAGCAGTTTCTATTGTGTATACGGTCCACAGCCATCCTTATTATGTATACAGCTAGCAGCTGTCTCTATTGTGTATTCTCTATTGTATATACAGGCTCAGCTATTGTGTATTCAGCCCATAGTAGTTTCAAGGGTGTGTGTAATATATAATAGAGAGAGAGTGTAAAAAAAAGGAGAAACAGCGCAAAATATATAGAAAAAAGTGGACTTTATTGTCCAATGGCATGGCCACGCATTGGGCAATAAAATCCACTTTTTTCTATTTTTTTGTGCTGTTTTTCCTTTTTTTACTCTGTTGTAAGGAACCATCTGGATTGCTGGTTGGGAAATCTTTGCACATAAATTGAGGTAATTTTTTGTGCTGTTCCAATTTTTCACTATAAATGTAATGTATGTTTTGGTGGACATGGAGCATGGGTGGAGGCAGAGCATGTGTGGCGGCCGAGCCAGGTGGAGGCTAGGCGGAGTCTCAGGGGGGCCCCAAAATTTTGGCAGTAAGGGGCCCCAAAATTCCTAGTGACAGCCCTGACTGCATCCTGTAAATATGGCTTTAATATTATAGAGTTTATTATTATTTTATTATTATTATTTGCCAACATTCAGCTTGATCTCGAGCCATGGAAACTTGATGGATGAACGAACGCTCTTTGGGATAGATCATTCTTGAGTGAGCCTAGATAGGTCCACCAAGATCTTCTCCAAGCCTAGATAGGTCCACCAAGATCTTCTCCAAGCCTAGACAGGTCCACCAGTGTCGTCTCCAACCCTAGATAGGTCCACCAGGGTCTTTTCCAAGCCTAGATATGTCCACCAGGATCTTCTCTGCAGCATTCATGATAGAATAAAACAGAGGCTAAATGATTTTGTTTCCCATTGGATGCTACACGTATTAAATATTTTTACTAGAGGCATGCCACCACAACATTTGGAGCTGCAACATCAGTAATATGGAGAAGCAGAGTCTTGGTGTCTTCTTCATTACATTTTGTACACACAAAAGAGCTCATACAGTGTGCAGTATGAAATGGTTAGATATATTACTGCATGGTGTCTATTACAAAAATTGGCTTCATTTTCACAGTTTTCTTTCAGTGAAGTGGACATGTTATTTCTGTCCAGGAAACAATTGGATCTGGTGACAGATTTACTGTAAGTAGTTGATGAGAGTTATAAATAAGGATTATTTTTATAGCACCGATTCCACATTGGAATATGAGTGGAAAACTGGTTTATGACACCAGGGAACAACATGTTTCCTATTCAAATAGGACCTTTTTATTACTGAATACACTTGATTTTAAACTACCTTCTAGAATTTGCTTAAAAGACCTTAATGAGAACCAGCCCCAGTGTTCTTGTGGTGCTCACAAATCGGAGAGGTGCACAGCTGACATTCATATTCTTGTATGCACAGGGAATAAGGGGCCATAATTAGAGCCTTTTGTACAAACAAATATATGAAACCCATGTGGCCTTTACTAACAGCATGTTTTCACAAACGGCTGAATTGAAGGCTATGAAAGATCGCTCATGAGCTTCAAAATAAGATTGGCATGAACTCTAACAAAAAAAAATATTCCCAGAGCTGTAGAAGAACTGAACTGTGATCTGATCATTTTCCTATTGACATCGACAGCACATGGCATGGCCACTTAGTTCAGAAGGGCAGGATGAAGCCCATTATTACAGGTCGTACTGTCCTCTTTCTATTGTTATTAAGCTAAGTGGCAGGTGCAAATTAGAATCCTAAAAAGGGTCTGTAGACACAGGAAAGTTCTCATGCAAACTTAAAATAGTGAAGGAGTGAAATGAGTGTTTATCTATAAAATCTATCTTCATATACATGCATACAAATAACTATATAGATAGACAGATAGATACACAGATGAGCAGCTTCGAACATTAGACTACCTTCATTTTATAGACAATCATCTCATACATAAATTTGACTTGCAACTCTTTAGCATATGATTAGTTATGTAGATTCGTGTCATGTCATTGCATTGTTACTGTTTTGCTTCTAAAAATCAAAATTTTACTTTTTTACTATTTTGCTAGTATTTTGTAAACCCATCTTTGGCTTTCAACACTGCCTGAATTCATCTGGGCATGCTCTTGATCATATTCTGTCTCTACCAAACTCTGATCCCAGGTCTCCTCTACACTTTCCCAATGGTGGTGCATACTGGTCAACTCACTTGAGTATGTATATAGCTTTTTCTTCAACTCTACCTACAAGTGTTTGATTGGGTTGAGGTCTGGGGTCTGTACGAGTCAATCCGACACCTCTATTTCATTGTAATTGAACATTTCTTTTCTAGTTGCGACGTGTGCTTTGGGTTGTTGTCCCACTGGAATACTATGTCGTCAATTTTATATCTATAGTACTTGAGTGTATGAAGGAACTCATCTTGTAGGATACTCACATATAGCTCAGTATTGAGACCTCTATCGATCCTGGACAAATATCCAACACCTTTGACTGTGAAACAACCCAATATCAATAGGCTTCTCCACCGAACTTGACAGTTGCTTAATTTTTTTAATCCAAAAGCCCCTTTGTCCCATTTCTTCCAGACACATTTACACTCATCAGAGCCTAGTCTGCTGACTTTCATCTCATCTCTCCAATCATCTGATTCCAATCTTCTACTGTCCACTTTTTGTACTTTTGTGCAAACTCTAGCTGATGCTTCTTGTAACGATATTGGAGTTTAAGATTTTTCACCTTTTTTCAGGCCACCATTCCAAACCTGTGTAACGTGCGTCACACAGTGCTTTCATGGACGTCTGTGATCTCACTATTACGAGACACATGAGCCACATCTACTGCCATGTTTGTCATGCCAAAACTGATAGAGCTTGTGATGAGCCAACTGTTGAGGGGGGACATCTAGGTGAGTTAAATCCAGGAGCCTAGCAAGTTATGAGACTAAGGCATCCAACCATCAAGGATAATCTTGGGGAAATAGATTAGCCTGGCAACCATGAGCTATTGGGATAGTTAATATTATTATTATCATTACTGTATTCATAAAGCACCATAATTATAAGGGTTACAGACAAAACAAAAATGAAGAATAGAATGAACAAACTAACAGTGACAAACTGGTGCAGAAGGGAGAGGACCCTGCCATTGCGGGCTTACAATCTATGAGGTAATGGGAAGGAAGATAGTAGGGTGAGTTCAGCTCCTATGGTGGTGGAGTACCAGCTCTGAAAGTGGTGGAGCGCCAGGTCCAGTGGTGGTGGAGCACGAGCTCTGGTTGTAGTGGAGCGCCATCTCCAGGGGTGGTGGACTGCCAGCTCCGGTGGCAGAAGGGTAATTGTTGGCTGCCAGCTGTTCTAAAGAGATGGGATTTCAAGTTCCGCTAGAAAGTTCTGAATGTAGGGATAGTCGGACGTGTTGGAGCACAGATTTCCAAAGAATGGAGGATGCTCTGGAGAAGTGCTGCTGGCGTTTGTATGAGAAACGTACGAGTGTGGAAGAGACAAGGAGGTTTTGGGAGGATCGTAGATTATGAGTTGGATGATATTGGGAGATTAGTTCAGAGGTATATGGGGCAGACAGATTGTAGACAAATTTGCAAGTCAATGTTAGTAGTTTTAATTGGATACATTGGGGAATTGGGGAAAAATGAAGAGATTTTCAGAAGGGAGAAGCAGAGGACTAGAGAACACTGTCATTGCTACCTAACCGTCACTGGCGTGACACTACATTATAAGTTATAAATGTTTTTTAGCCCTGGGATAATATTCAACAAGAACTGTTCTGAATCCTATAAGTGAGTGATGTACGTTATATTAAGGTATGGCAATGCTTGCCTGTTAAAGCCATCAACAACAAGTTTGTGATTTGCATACTTGCATGAGGTGACTAGCTTCTCATTGTACATTCTGAAAAGTGGATGAGAAGCTAGTTGAATTTTGACCACAAGTATGCATACTGTAAGGCATTATGAGGATACCAACATGATTGAACCGGATGTCATAATGACAGCCTTCTGTGACTGATGCAATTCTCTGCAACGTGTAAGAAAAGTGGTGGATTTTTTGTCCATTTCCACAAATCAAATCACAAATTGTTAAAATTTGTCTTGTCCTGCAAATTTCATAAACTTCAATTGGAATTCAATTTGCAATGAATTGATTTGATTATATCTACTCATCACCTATAAATTGGATATGTAATAATAACTTGTTTAGGTTTAAATAAGCCTTTAAATGTAATAAAATGAGGACAATTGGCACTCTTCGCCACTATTCACAACAAGTGTACACTTGTATGTACTATGGCTTCAAATGGAGCATAGCAGATTAAGAAGGTGCAATATGGTCCCATAGATCATAGACTATCTAGGTCATAGACTATCTGTATAGCCATCAAGTCATGTGTCCCTGAGCCTTGTTCTCTCCTTTAGAGAAATTACTGGTGTTGAACTTCATAGTATTTATTACAACAGCAATCCTTAGCAAAGCAATTTCTGTTAATACTGGATTAAAAGGATTTTGCTGTATTAGAATAAAATATTGCTTCATGTTTTGCTATATTTTTTCATCCCCCTGCTAGGAACAATAACCCAGATATGTAGTTCTAAACACATATGAATGCAAAAAGGACAAAAGGTGAAGTCGTAGGACATAGAGTAATATTATTCGCACTTATTGTACAAATAAACTGTAGCCAAATCCTAACATCTGGTTTGGGATTAAAATGTCACCTTCATTTGCAGCTGGATATTAAATTAAGAAGAAGGATTTTGAAGTATCTATTTTAAACATTATCACAAATGGTCCTTTTCTGTTCTTAACCTTTACATCTAATACTCTGCGGTGGTGTAAACCGTCATCCTCTGTCCTGTCAGCTGCACGGGGGAGTAGAATTTATTCCGTGACATAACGGCTTTGCGCAACATCTCTTATTAATACAAGAAATACAATTTACAAGAGCAAGTGCTTAGGACACGACTCACACAGAGCAAACAATACTCCCACTAGTTTAAAGGGCTGTAGGAACCTTTATTGATATTAATAAAAAATACTTGGGAAGATTTATAAAGCTAATCAAAGTAGTATTCTGGCGCTATTTTCTGCCAACTCTTTTCTAACTTGTTAGAGATTAGCGGATAATTTCTGCTAATTTCCCCCAAAATTTGTTTTGCCACAAATTTACTGTACAACTAGAAAGCTTCTCATGACCCAAAAAGGTCTCCTACAACTGTATCTAGTCTTCAGTGCAAAAAAAGCCTTATTAGGTTATTTGCACACTACATCTTTTTCAGATGGAATCTGTTCCGAAAAACAACCAGAAAAAAGCACAAAAATGCTCAAAGGAATAAACATACGAATTTCTATGTAAAAACATCTTGCTTGATGGGACAGGGGCATGGCATCCATAGATCTTCCAATTCTTGCCAAGTGGCGACAATCTATTTCACAGAAAATTACACTATATAAAACATTACTTGTATTGATATCAATAATTTAAAAGATAAAAAGGTATAGCAGTACTACTAAATAGGTGACCACTTACATAAGCCCTCTGTACGTATGGAAGAAGAAGAAAAGTCACCCTAAGATTGTACTAGGATTGCACTATTCTGGACCCTACCTTACTGCAAAGTTTAGCACCCTACACAAATGCAAATGTCACCCCTACTTAATGTTGAGTGTTCTTAATTGAACCTGATAAGCTCTACACTGGAGGAATAGTATGTGGTAAGGAATTATGAATAAATCACAACCTACACAACCATCACAGAAAGCAGCCGAATTGAAGCTGGACATTGCTTTTACATTTTTCACCCTATATATCCAATTAGCCTCTTTTTGTACTATCATTTAATACCAGTCATCTCCCCTCTTGTGTTGTAACAACTTCCATCATACAAAAATTACAACTTGCAAGGATCCCTCCATGTTTCTCACTAACATGTCTGAAGATGGGTGTGTCCCATGCATTGACAATGTCTCCAATATTATCCACAATCCATCTTCTAAATTCCCATTTGGTTTTCCCCATATAATCAAGTGGGCATATTCATATGAATGTAGATGACTCCTTTAATACGGCAGTTGGCAAAGTGCATACATTTATAGATCTTTCTTGTGTTTCTGCTATTAAACTCCTTTGGTTTGATGTATTTTCAAATGTACACGAAACCAAAAAACACAAAGCCATATTTGAATGTGCCATTTTCCCTATTCTCCAGCCATGTTGGGGGGAGAGGTGGTTTGGTAAGTATGCACTATGTACGATTTGGTGCTGAGGATGATATATCAGTTGTTTTGGGATTAAAATGTTCATTTACAGCTGAATATTAAATTAAGAAGAAGGATTTTGAAACATCTATTTAAAACATCATCACAAATGGTCCTTCTCTGTTCTTAACCTATACATCTAATACACTGCGGTGGCGTAAACCGTCATCCTCTGTCCTGTCAGCTGCACGGGGGAGTAGAATTTATTCTGTGACATAATGGCTTTTGCGCAACATCTCTTATTAATACAAGACACACAATTTACAGGAACAAGCACTCAGGACACCACTCACACAGAGCAAACAATACTCCCACTAGTTTCAAGGGTTGTAGGAAGCTATACTAATATTAATAGGAAATACTTGAGGAAATTTATTAAGCTAATCATGGCAGAATAATAATGATATTTTCTGCCAATGTTTTTGTAACTTGTTAGAGATCAGCGGCTTGTTTGAAATTCAAATATTGAAACTTCTGCTAATTTTCCCCCAAAATTTGTTCTGTGGTGAATTTCTCAGAGAAGTCCGTCTTACTATTTGGGTTAGGGTTCAGCTGGTAGGCTGTAAAAGAAAGCAAAACAGTAATATATACTTACCGAGGACCGCACACTTGTTCTTCCTGACTGCTCATTAACCTCTGGTTTATTCACTAGACTCTGCCTTCAACAGCCAATCACAGATGCCCACCCTCTGTAACAGTGTTTGTGATTGGCTGTTATGTCCCCACTCCTTCTGGCAGCATCTGTGATTGGTTGCCATTGGCAATGAACCTGCCATGATGTGGGGCATAAAAATAAATAAATCATTTAAAAAGAATTACATAAGTGTCCCAAGTATTTTTGATACTAGGTGCAGATGAAGTGGACACAAATGGGTTGCCACCCCCGGCTGCATGGTTTTACCTGGGCTGGCAATCAAAAATACAGTGGAGCCCATTATTTTCTTTTTAATTATTGAAATAAATAATTATAAAAAATGTGTGGGCTCCAACCTATTTTTGATTGCCAGTCAAGGTAAAAACCACAGAGCTGGGGGCTGGTATTCTCAGCATGGTGAGGCTCATAGTTATTGGGCCCCCTAGGCTACAGAATAGCAGCCCGCAGCCTCCCCTGAAATTGACACATTCATGAGAAGCGCCAATTCCTGTTGCTTTACCGAGCTCTTCATGATGCCCTGGTGCGGTGGCATTCGGGTGACAGATGGGGTTAATGACAGCTGTCATGAAGCTTAGATTGATAATGTCCAGGCTTTTATGCAACCCGTACATTATCAAACATATAACTAAAAAACACAGAGAAAAATCCTTTATGTGAAATAAGACATACAGACAACCCTCATTTTCCCAGTTATTAACCACAAACATACCCTCCTACGATAATCCAGAGCCATGTCCAGCAAAGCATACTCGTCTTTCCTACATGCAGTGAGTGGATATATTAGTGTCCACTCACCGCAGCAGCTATTCTCAGACTGAGCCACAGCTGTCACCTCAGATGAACTCTATAATGTCACTGTTCACACAGCCGCGGCTGCTGTTGAGGTGATCGGACGCTAATGTCTCCGCTCGCTGCGTGTAGCAGAGGTGATTATGCTTTTTCCTTCACCACAACTCCACCGAAAAATGGAATAAGAAGTGATCAAAATATCATATTTACTCAATAATGGTATCAATGAAAACTTCAGCTTGGTATGTAAAAGTCAAATCCTCAGACAGCTCCATCAACATGAAAATGAACATATAAGAAAATGAAAATATAACGAATCTTGGAAAATGGCTACAAAGTCACATTTTTAATTGCAAATTTCATTTTTTTTCACCACTCTACAGTACCATATATAAAAAAAACTGCACAATGCTTGCTCATATATACAGCACAATGAAATCGTCAAACCAAAAACAATAAAATGATTGAGGAATATCATCTCTTTATTCGGCACAGTGTCACCACAATTGGAATTTCTTTCCTGTTTTCCAGTACATCATATTGTAAAATAAATGGTGTCATTGAAAATTACATCGGATTTGCAAAAAACAACTCATCATCTATCTTTGTCAACAGAAAAATAAAAAAAGCTTTAGCTCTTGGAATAAGGGGAGATAAAAACAAAAAAGCCCAAAATTGTAAAATTGCCTAGTGGGGAAAGGGTTGAATTACGAAAATGAATTTTAAATGCAGTTACTTAAATAAATAATCATAAAGGGTCCTTCTCTGTTCTTAATCTTTGCTTTTAATATTCTGCAGTATTAAAAGTCATCTTCTGTCCTATCACCCCTGTGGGAGTAGATTATATTCTGTGACATAACAATTTTGCACATCACCTCTAATTAATACTAGAAACACATATTATAGGAACAATTGCTTAGGACACAAATCTACCACAGAGTAAACAATACTCCCACTACCTTCTGAGGTTGTGGGAAGCTTTATTGATATTAATAGGAAATACTGGGAGAGTTTTTTGTGACTTGTACCATATTACATATGTGTTTTAGACACTTTATATAACTTACTCAACAAGTAAGCTTAGACTAGGCTGTCTGAAGATGCACCAATTTTCTTAAACAGTATGAATGACTATAATAAACCGTGACCTACTAGGCATTTCACCTAATAAACTTACCTTCACGCAACCTGTGATCCTCTCAAGATCTCCTATATTCCCTGCATCTCTTCTTCTCATAATCACATTCAAGATTTCTCCCGTGCATCCCTCATACTCTGCAACTATCTACCACAACATATCAGACTCTCACCTACTGTGGAAACCTTCGAAAGGAACCTGAAGACACACCTCTTCTGACAAGCCTACAACCTACAGTGAGCCTCAGTCCACTATACAATCACACGTCCAGCTCTTCCCTCACCTTCTATGTGGCACCCCAAGGGTTAATGTGCCACAGTAACATCACCAATGGTTAACTCTCCACACAACCTACAACACTAAACTAGCGCCTCCAGGCCAGAAGGGTGAGCTAAAGCTGCTTCCCTAGATATTCTGGTGTGGAGAAGAAGTGGCAGTTAGTTCAGTTCCTGGGAGGACTGAGGAAAGGACCTGGGTGTCAAAGAGCTGCGTTAGGCTCATCCCACGGTCCACTGTCCACTTCCAGGCCAGCCAGGGTCTGAGAAAGAGGAGTAGGAGAAGCAGAGGAACACACCCAGGACACTGAGTTACCCTAAACTCACCCCGGAGAAGCGCAAAGACCATACACCAGATCTGCAATTGTGCCTGACACAAGCAGCACAGAAAACACTGGATAAGTGAAGATTATATATCTTCACTGTACCACAGCAAAGCAACACGGCGGGGTTAGAAACACAAAGTTAAGACTCAAGTTGCCTAGCAAGTTTGGTACCCGTGAGGGGAGACAGGGGCGGCAGCCTAGCTAAAGTGGCAGCAGGGCCACACACACAGAGCAGGAGTAGGAAGCCAAGGACCCGGTCATGGTGGGAGCAACCCGGCCCCATTACAGACTCCGTGGACAGTACTTGCTGGATACCATCTTCAGTAAAAGACTTGGAAAACTACAAAACCGTGACTCTGTGTAATCCTTGTGCTCGAGCCTTGCTCTCTCTCACAAACTGTTATCATCTCTACCACTACCCCTGCCCTGCATCATCCATAAACTATCGTCACCACTGCCCCAGGGAACCAGGCTCTGCCCGTGGAGAGCCGTTACATCACCGGCTGCCAAACATCATCCCCAGAGGTTCTGCAGCAGCGGTGATCACCCTGACCACATACCACGGGTGGCGTCACGACTATATCCCCTGTAAATAACCCCCAAACCCATTACTTGTGGGCCCGGGACACGGTCCGGGCCAAGACCGCCATGATCTTCCCCGTGATACCCCAGTCCGGTATCGAGTACCCCTTCCCAGTGGGCTCCACATCTATATCCTCACCCATTTCTTGTAGACTGTGAGCCTCTTGGTTAGGGTCCTCTCTCCTCACCTTCTGTATCCTCGCCCATCCCTTGTAGACTGTGAGCCCTCGTGGGCAGGTTCCTTTCTCCTCACCTACTGTATCCTCACCCATCCCTTTTAAACTGTAAGCCCTAGTGGGCAGAGTCCTCTCTACTCAACTACTGTATCCTCACTCATCCCTTGTAGACTTTGAGCCCTCGTGGGCAGGGTCCTCTTTCCTCCTATACTTGTCTGTGCCTTCTATTTTTCATGATTATTGTACTTGTTATTATGTATGCCCCTTTTACACATGTAAAGCGCAATGGAATAAATGGCACTATAATAATAATAAATAATAATAATAAATATGACCCAATGATCAACAACTGTAGCAAAAAAAGAGAGGGAGGGGGGACAAGTGGCGCAATAGTGCCCTTATCACTAGACACTAGTTTGTGCTATGGTGAGAAATCAAATCCACTCACCTAGTCCAGTTGTGAGACCCACAACTGGTTTGAAGGCTTGTTAATAATATCCTGATGGCTGCTGCTGGATTTCCACTGGCCACACTCACGTGGAGATGCAAAAAGATGCTTGGGGAAGAAAAGTGTACAACAGTCCGCGCTGCCAGGATCACTCACTTCAATAAATGCACGAGCAGTAGTTGTTCAATCAAATCTTTCTTTATTCTCCGACGCGTTTCAGTGCCCTCCTGGCACCTTCATCTGGGATACCAGGAGGGCACTGAAACGCGTCGGAGAATAAAGAAGGATTTGATTGAACAACTACTGCTCGTGCATTTATTGAAGTGAGTGATCCTGGCAGCGCGGACTGTTGTACACTTTTCTTCCCCAATGATCAACAACTGTTATTTCCAAGAAAAGCTATTGATATTTACACAAAACAGTAATGACATTACTACAGGGGCGTATCCAGGGGGGTTCTGGCAGAGAAGCGCAGGTGCGTGGACGCACCTGCGCTTCTCTGCCAGAATCTAAGTATTTAGCGCAAGAAGCGCTAAATACTGAAGCGCAGGTGTGTGGACAATGCCATAGTGAGGGCAAAATACCTAAAACATCCTAGATGAAGTTCATTAACTGCTAGAAGGTCCGCCTACACCCCAGTTTCAAGTCTTTCATAGCCTATAATAGATAGCTCACATATAGCATTTTACATTTAATTCAGAAACTCCTACTTTGGTCTCATCTGACCAGAGCACCTGCTTTGACATGCTAGCTTTGTCCACTACAATTGGCTTTTTGCAAACTTCAAACAGAATTTCTTATGGCTTTCAAAAATCACTTTCTTCTTGCCACGCATCCATAAAAGCCAGATTTATAGTTTAAGTCTGATAGTTGTCCTGTGAAGAGATTTTTCCACTTAAGTTGGGGTTTTCTCCAGCTCTTCTGGAGTAACCATGGGCCTTTTGACTGTATCTCTAAGTAGTGCTCTCCTTGCTTGGGATGTCAGTTTAGGTGGACAGCCATGTCTTAAAAGATTTGTGACAGACTCCTTCCACTTTTGGATGATAGTTGTGTTCCATGAAATGTTCAGAGCTTGGCCTATTTTTTACAACCTAACCCTGCTTTACTCATCTCCACAACTTTATCCCTGACCTGTCTGGTGTGTTCCTGTGTTTTTATAATGCCGTTTGAGCCCTAATATCCTCAAACACATCTCTATGGCCCTCACAGAACAGCTGTAGTTATACTAAGAATAAATTACACACAGGTGAACTCTATTTAAAATTATCTGTCAGACAATTGGTCATTCAAGATTTTTTATAGGGGTATCACACTACATAATATATGTATATATAGACTGTGAGCCCTCATGGACAGCGTCCTCTCCCCTCCTGTATCTGCAAGACTTGATTGTCCGTATACACTGCATTTGTCCTCGTTTCTCCCCTCTTCACATGTAAAGCGCCATGGAACCTAATGGCGCAGTATAAATAAATAATAATTATTATATATCTTTTGTTTTTTCATACGGATGACATGTGAGAGTGTATGACTACGTAGTGGCACATTTTGAAGTCTTATGTCAGACGTAAGTATTGGAAAATTTGCTTATCTCAAAGTCAAACACTGCATGTCTCAATAGACATGTGAGATGACACAGGAGTAAAACATAATTTTATTAATCACTAGATATAGCTGCGATTAAAAATAATATGACTTTGGAATCAGACTACACAACTTGTTGGTTGTCTGTCACTGTGAAAACAAATACATCTTCATGGAATCTGTAGACCTTAAAGCGTAACTGCTGTTTAAATTTTTATTTAATAATAATAATGAGCAAGTGATTATAATAAACTTTCAAATATACTTCATTGGAAAATTGTGGTTGAAATTCATTCATAAACCTTCCACAAGGTGTCCCCACTACGCAGTGTGTGAAGCAGACATATGTTCATTATCAGTCATATCCATTTTCACACTGAATACAGGTATGTAACCATATAAGGATGGAGGGGGTGGGGCATACACTGCTGATTGCGGCTGCTGAGGAAACAATGTATCAGATTATCTCAGCACACAGCACAGTTGCTAATCAGTGTTAGGATCAGTGCAAACTCCTCTTTACTTGGCACAAGCTTCTGATCTGTCATCTGGCTCAGTCACGATCTCTGTTAACCCTTTCTCTGCTGTCACACTGCTCCCTATCAGCCTGCTCTCAGAAGCTGTGAAAATACACACACACAGTGCTGGCAGACACTGAGCGACGCTGGCCACGCCCACCCAGCCATAAAATGCAGTTTTTAAAAGAGTACAGAAAAATGTGAGAAAATAAGTCTTATGGCAAAAAAAGCATTATTTCAGCTGCTACGTGACCCATCATTAACAACCAGTGCCGTATTGGATTTATTTTCAATGAAATGACATTTACATGTTAAATATTAGGAGTCTGTTTCATATTTAATTTCAGATAGTGAAACAAAGATAATTTCAAACGATGGACATAAAACCTATGAGTTTTTTAATTGTTTGTTGCCTGTTTACATAGAGAGTGACATATAAATCTTAATAGGGGCTGTAGACATTAAAGAGTTATAGACTGTTTCATTGACAATGTTAGAAATATTGCAATACGTTGACGTATATCGTTTTAAGAGCTATTTTGTGTATTAGATTACAAACCTTCCACAGATATAGAACATTTTGCAATCTGACAGTGAAGAACTGTAAATGAACCAGATAGTAAAAAAAAAATGTAATTATCAGATTTGATGTGATCGATGTAAATCTCTCTGAATTGACAGCGGTGTAATATAATGAAGTCACTTTCCAACTTGATCTCAAAATTACAAGTTACTGGAAATATCACTTACATTATAAGTGACCTTTAGAGCAGTCATGAATAGTGTAAATCATCGTGTAGACGTAGGAGTTTTACTTAGCAACTCTATAACAATAACATTACAGCCGCTGAGTATGCCTGTGATCAATGACGGGGCAGGAATGTATTCAATATTACAGAACAGAACAGTACAATTTTCCACAAGATACCACAACTTTCAGATGTACTAAATGAAAATTCCCACCAATAATTGTAATAGTTGCTTCATTCTTGGTTTACACGAATCACTGGAAGAAAGCTGTTCTACAGTTGGGTCCATATATATTTGGACACTGACACAAATTTTGTTTTATTTTACATGTTTATTGAAACGTATACAAGTTATAGTTATATAATGAACATGGACATAAAGTCCAGACCTTTACCTTTCATTTCAGGGTTTCCACATTAAACTTGGTTGAAGGGTTTAGAAGTTTCAGTTCCTTAAGGGCGGCTTCACACTGCGGTCAGGTCCGGCTCGTGAGCCGTGGTCCTGACCTTTCAGCGGGAGCAGCTGCGTGCGGCTGCACACCGGACCGGAGGCCAAAGTAGCCCTCCATTTCTGTGTGCTGATCCAGTCCGCGGCTGTCAGGGATGAACCTGACAGCCCCAGACTGGATCAGCACACAGAAATGGAGGACCGGACCTGACCGCAGTGTGAAGCCGCCCTTATATGTGCCACCTTGTTTTTAAAGAAGCCAAAAGTAATTGGACAATTGACCCAAAGTCTGTACCATGGGAAGGTGTGGGCAATTCTTTTGTTATTTTATTGTCAATTAAGCAAATAAAAGGCCTGGAGTTGATTTGAGGTGTGTTGTTGCATTTTGAAGATTTTGCTGAGAAGTGAACATGCGGTCAAAGGAGCTCTCCATGCAGGTGAAACAAGCCGTCCTCCATCTGTGAAAACAGAAAAAAAACATCTGAGAAATTGCTACAATATTAGGAGCGGCAAAATCTATAGTTTGGTAAATCCTGAGAAGAGAGAGAGAAAAAAAGAAAGAAAGAAAGAAAAGAAAGAAAGAAAGAAAGATAAGTATTAGAAATTAATATTTTATTTACAATTATTATTTTGTTTAATTTCTTTTAACCTCCTGAAATGAAGGGATTAAATTAAAAAAATGCTTGAGTTTCTCACATTTTTATGCAATCCTTTTGTTCAACCCCCTGAATTAAAGCTGAAAGTCTGAACTTAACCTACATCTGAATTGTTTTGTTCAAAAACCATTCTGGAAATGTACAGAACAAAAAATTTGAAAAATGTTGTCTCTGTCCAAATATTATTATTTTTATTATTATTTATTTATAGAGCACCATTCATTCCATGGTGCTGTATATGGACCTAATTTTATCTCTATTTGATGGACCTCATTTTAGCAATGGCAAGTACCGATCAGAATTAGAGAACAAGACACAATTTCCTTAATGTTAAAGGGGAACTCCAGTGAGAGAAAACGATTTAGTACAGTTCCTGCCCTGCTGCATGATGAAGCAGAGCCGTACACTGCAGTTCTAGGATCTATAGATCTCTTATAAATTAATAAAATCATACCTGCTCCTCTGTTATAGCCCCCACTTCAGGGAACCCAGAATCTATAGCTTGACAGCTTCATGAATCAGCAAAAAGCAGGAGGTGTGTCAGGGGCGTGGATACTGGGAGCTGCAGGATCATCCTACATTCACGCCCCTAACAATTCTGTTTAGTGAGGGTACATGGCAGGGGACGAGCAGACAATTAGTTTCCCTGAGGTGGGAGCCAGAGCACAGGAGCAGGTATGATTTGATCAATTTATAAGAGATCTATAGATCCTAGAACTGCAGTGTATAGATCTGCTTCATCATGTAGGAGGACAGGGACTGTACTAAAAAGTTTTCTCTCACTGGAGTTCCCCTTTAAGGTCATTGTGTTGTCCTAAGTGAAAATATACTAACATGAGTAAATTAGCAGTATTTTAAGCTTATTTCATAAATTGAATATATTCTAAAGCAAAGAATAAAATGTAAATGAGATAAATAAAAAAGAACTCTGATCAAAATTAGAGAACACTTTAAGATACCTGAAGCAATGGCCAAGGGACCACAGCGGTGCAGTGTACAATTACAGTACACAAGACGAGGTGGCAAATAAGAAGGGTAATATGCATTAACAGGCGGGAAAGGGTAAAGCAGGTTAACAAATTGTAAGCTGTGGCAAAAATTAAGTACACAATTACTGTAGTTTCTAGCTGAGCTGCTCAGCAGTACATCGCCCAGCTATTACAAGTACTTATTCAAAAGTCACATTTGCAAAATAGGTAACATACTACACTACAATTTCAACCTCATTGGCCTCTGCTAATTTGGCCACCATTCTCTGGCTATTGAGGCCTATACTACACCCTAACATGTGCACCTTCTGGTAAAGACTCACAATGGTGTTGGGAACACAAGTCCAGTCATTCCAAGTCTGTGTTTTCTAGAATATTGCATCTTTACAACATCACAAACTCTTTCAATTCCCACAAGAAGGCTGGTCGCCCTCGAAAGACCAATGTAAGAGAGGACATGATAAAGCAGAGAATCTCCATGGGTAATCGTTTCACCACTGCAGTTGGAATAGCTCGCCAGTTCAGCACTGAACAGGGTAAGGGTTAGTGATGGGCGAATCCTAAATTACTCGGAATCGCTTGACTCTAGCGAGTCCGAGCCCAGGACTCGCTACTCGTTGCGAGTCTAGCGAGTCCAATGTTAATGAATGGGGAAGCGAGTAATAGCGAGTAGTGTGATATTTACAAATCGCAGATGTATCTCAGAAGCTTCAGCCTGAAGCAATCCTAGTTTTGCCATTTATTTGCATTGGACTCGTTTACTTTGCAACTGTAATCGCTGTGAAACTCGCACAGATAAGAGTCCTGTCTGCTCAGTGTGCTGGCTGCCACAGCTCCAGGGTCCTAGAGCCTGCCTGCTGCCTGATGTAGCAGTGCTGAGATTGTTCTCAGTCTGCTCATTCCCTGTGCATAGACATCTATATCTATGCACAGGGATGAGCAGAGAGGACATCGCGTTTTGGACTGCGTCGGACGGAAGAGGATTTTTTTTAATTAAAGATGGAGTCTCTAATGGCTTTTTTTTTTATTTCTAATAAAAAATTTTCTCTGTGTTGTGTTTTTTTTAAAACAATTTAATAGAAATTCATGGCGGTCATGTCTAATATTGGCATGACCGCCATAAATTTCGGGCTTAGGGCCAGCTGATAATACAAAGCTGGCCCTAACCTCTTTATTACCCAGCGTGCCACCGCCACCAGGGCCGCTGGAAGAGCGGTGTTCAGCGCCAGAGGATGGCGCTTCAATGAACGCGCCATCTTCTGGGGCGGCTGCGGGCTGCAATTTGCAGCGGGGGGTGCCCAGAAAGCTTGGGCATCCCTGCGCTGTGGATTCCAGCCCCCAGCTGCTTAGCTGTACCTGGCTAGAAATAGAAATTGCACGGAGCCCCACGCATTTTTTTTTAATTATTTCATGAAATTCTGAGATTCTGACTCTGAGACTCTGAGATTCTGACTCTGACTCTGAGACTCTGAGATTCTGACTCTGACTCTCTGAGATTCTGACTCTGACTCTGACTCTATGAGACTCTGAGATTCTGACTCTGACTCTCTGAGACTCTGAGATTCTGACTCTGACTCTCTGAGACTCTGAGATTCTGACTCTGACTCTGACTCTCTGAGACTCTGAGATTCTGACTCTGACTCTGACTCTCTGAGACTCTGAGATTCTGACTCTGACTCTCTGAGACTCTGAGATTCTGAGACTCTGAGATTCTGAGATTCTGACTCTGACTCTCTGAGATTCTGACTCTGACTCTCTGAGATTCTGACTCTGACTCTCTGAGATTCTGACTCTGACTCTGAGACTCTGACTCTGAGACTCTGACTCTGAGACTCTGAGACTCTGAGACTCTGAGACTCTGAGACTCTGAGACTCTGACTCTGAGACTCTGACTCTGAGTGAATGCAAGTCTGTATCAGAACCATCTTCATCAATACCTGTATCCTTACTTGCGTTCAGCACTCAGCAATCTTCATGCAGAACAATGCCCTCTGTCATACAGCAAAATGGGTAAATCAGTATCTTGAAACAGAAAACATTAAAACAATGAAATGGCCGCTCAGAGTCCTGATATGAACCCAATAGAAAACGTATGGAAAATCCTTGGTGACAAAGTTATGGCCAAGAAGTCCACAACAGTCACAGAACTGTGGAAGAGACTGGAAGAAGAGTGGACCAAAATCACACCAGAACAGTGTGAGAGACTAGTGATGTCCTGTGGCTGCAGATGTGCTGAAATCATTCAAAGCAAAAGCCTGTACAAAGCAAAGGCCTGTACAAAGCAAAGGCCTGTACAAAGCAAAGGCCTGTACAAAGCAAACTGTGAAAAAAGAATGCGCAAATAGGGTCTTATCTCAATAACACACTTTCACTTAGCGATGTGGAATTGCTCATCTTTGTCAGTTGTGAAACCCACAACTGGTAGAATAGCGTACAAGCAGCTGCTGCAGGGACCGCACTCCCAACGGTGACCGTTGTCGTAATGCAGATTTTTGGACAAAGTTCCCTGAGGAAGGAGCTCGGGAGGAAGCTCCGAAACGCATCAGAAAATAAAGGCTGTAGCTGAACCAGACATTCCTGTGTCTGTGTTTCTTTGGTCTCGGAGCAGCAGCGTGGCACTTTGTCCAAGAATCTGTGTACAAAGCAAAGGCCTGTACACAGGGGTGCACCGAGCCCCACTGCCGCCTGAGCCGCGGCACTGATTAGGGGGGGGGTGCTGGTGGAGCCTGGGGCTGCCGCCCCTTCTGCAGTGACCGGCTCGCCACTGCCGCCTTAGCCGCGGCAGTGATTGCCGGCCGCTGCCGCGAGTACCGGGGGGGGGGGGGGGGAATGTGCTTTTGAAGCCTGGGGCTGCCGCCCCTTGTGTGCGTGTCCCCCCGCTGCCCGCCGCTTACCTGCGGTGAACGGGATGAGCGGCCGGCGCCATGACAGGGGGAGTCTCTGTGCATGAGGCGCCGCCCCCTTCTGCACAGCCGCTCCCCCTGCCGGCTGCCGCCTGAATGACAGGGCTCACACTGTCCAATGGACGGTGCGGCCCTGCCTGTACACTTCCTACCGATTGGTGGCTGTTGTAACCTTCACAACATTTAGTTTTAATCTTTCTCTGTGCTACAATCATTGCTGTTCTCCAATTATGATCATCAACTTTTTTTTAAAATAAAGCTTTTAAGTTGATAAACTTTGGTTATTTGGAAAACACTGTTCTAGTGGCATAGTGTACCCCTTACACGCAAAACTTCAAATGTTGATCATTGTAGATTACATTCTGTCTGAAAAATCAAGTGATCATACATTGTTCTCTAATTATGACCACACGTGTACATATGGTGTACATATACTATATATATATCTATTATATAATCACGAATGGGATTTTTGCCCCTTTTGAGTCCGCTCACGCTGCGAGTCAATGTCGTCATGTGGCGCAGCGGCCATTGCGAGCAGTTCTAAGGCGACTCGCTATGTCCGCGCAGCGGGCATGGCGAGTCGCCTTAGCAGCGCGAAGCATTGGCCGCGAAGCGGCCATTGCGAGTCAGAGACTCGCTCTGCTAGAATCCCGATGCATCTGCATCGGGCACCCAGCTAGTACTGTATAATAAAGTAACCACAATACAGTTGGATAGAGGATCTTGTCCTCGTAGACTTACAATCTACAGAGTCTTATGGAAGGAGAGAGGGGGCCGGGGGGGCGGGAGTTGCTTCAATGATGATAGTGAGATGATTTTTGCAGGCTGTTAGTTTTCTTGAAGGGATGAGTTTTCGTCTTACGTCTGAAGTTTCCAAATGTGGAAGACAATCAGACATGCTGAGGTACTAAATTCCAGAAGAATGGGGATATTCTGAAAAAATCTTAAAGGTGAACATACGAGCGTGTAGGAGAAAAGGATTGTCTTGTTTAGTTTGGAAATGTGTGGAGGGGACAGATTATGGACGGCCTGTGAATCATTGTTGGTAGTTTAAACTACATACATTGGTGAGCTGTAAGCCAATAAAGGGATTGGGAAAGTGGAGATGCAGAGGAGTAGAGTGGGGAGAGGTTGATTAATTGAGCAGCAATGTTAAGCACCGAGTGGAGGGAAGAGATAATGATTGTTAGGAGGCCACAGAGCAGAGCATGATGATAAGACACTTTCAATTTAGTAGATTCAAGGCTGAGGAATACATGAATTCTAGAATTATTTTTGAGTTTGAGGCAGCAGGAGGTTGTAAGGACTCGGATCTGTATTGACACAATAAATCAGGATCAAGGGTTACACCGAGGCAGCAGACTTGTGATACTGGGGAAAGTGTGATCTCAGATATGATGATAGATTGATCTGGCAGGAGGAGAGCGTGAGATAGAGGAAAGATCATGGGTTTGGTTTTGTCTACATTGAGTTTTAAAAAGTGTAATAAAAATGAACTCACGTTCGTATCAATAAATGGTTCATTTCAATGCAGCAGTATCACTGTTAGCGCCAGTAGAGGTATATTCCATAATGTTTTATATTCAGCACTACTTCTGTGTGCAGGGGCAGTGTTACTGGCAGGTTCCATCTACTGTAGTTATGTCTCTGAAAGGTTACATTACTTATTTGTAATAAATTATAATCTATTACAGTAAAGCCCCCGTCACACATAACGAGATCGTTAGCGAGATCGTTGTAACATCACAGGTTTTGTGACGTAACAGCGATCTCACTAACGACCTCGCTATGTGTGACACTTAGCAGCGATCAGGCCCCTGCTGTGAGATCGCTGATCATTACAAAGTGCTCTGGGTAATTTTTAGGTCGTTGGTCTCCCACTGGTCAGCACGCATCTCTGCATGTGACAGCAAGAGACCAACGATCAGCGACCTCACAGGCTAGTAACCATGGTAAACACCGGGTATCTAGGCAGTGCGCGCTGCCTAGATACCAGGTGTTTATCATGGTTACCATCGCTAAGCAGGGAGGACGCTGGTAACTATGATAAACAACTGATATCTAGGCAGTGCGCGCTGCCTAGATATTCGCTGTTTATCATAGTTACCAGCGATGTGGAGGAGGCTCCCTGGTCCCTGGTCGCTGGGGAGATCTGCCTGTTTGACAGCTCCCCAGTGACTAGGTAACAACACACCAATGATCCCTACAGGATCGTTATCGTTGTCGGGATCGCTAGTGCGTCATTGTGTGTGACGGGAGCTTAAGTCCCCAAGGACCAGAAATGCTCAGATTTACTTTAAAGATTATAAACACTACACATTACAGTACCAAGTAAGTAGAGATTTTACTAATTTCATTCACATACTGCAGACTTTTCTAACATGAAATGGATGTGGTACCCCAGGGGTTAATGTGCCACAGTAACATCACCAAGGGTTAATTCCCCATAAAACCCACAACACTACATTAGCGCCTCCAGGCCAAAAGGGGGAGCTAAAGTTGCTTCCCTATATATTCTGGTGTGCAGAGGAAGTGGGCAGTTCAGTACGTAGCAGTACTGTGAAGAGTTCAGTTCCTGAGAGGACTGAGAAAGAAGGATCTGGGTGTAAAGGAGCTGCCTTAGGCTCACCCCACGGTCTGCTGCCCAATTCCAGGCCTAGCCAGGGTCTGAAGGAAGGAGTTAAGAGAAACAGAGGAACACATCTGGGAGACTGAGTTGCCCTATAACTCGCCCCGGAGGAGCACAAAGACCGGATACCGGATCCGAAATTGTGCCTGACACAAGCAGCACAATAAACACCAGATTAAGTGAAGATTATATTTCTTCACTGTACCACAGCGAAGCGACACGGCGGGGTCAGAAACACAAAATTAAGACTCAAGTTGCCTAGCAAGCAGGTACCCGTGAGGGAGACAGGGCCAGCAGCTCAGCTAAAGCAGCAGCAGGGCCACACACACAGCGCAGGAGTGGGAAGCCAAGGACCCGGCCAGGGTGGGAGCAACCCAGCCCCGGTACAGACTCTGTGGACAGTACTTTGCTGAACAACACCTGCAGTAAAGACTTGGAATCCTTGT
>JARQOC010000005.1:105035759-105046949 GCA_033576535.1 Allobates femoralis | reverse complement strand
TGTAAAGGTACCATAAGAGTCCTGATCAAAATGCTCCTGCTAAGTGCGTCAGATAATTATAATAGCAGAATTGAAATATGGTAATATTCAATAACAAAACTCTAGTATTGCATTACTGCTATAGGAATATTTAAAAAAAAAAAAAGAGATACTTGGCTTATGCATTGAAAACATTGTAAACATGATAACCATGACAAGGTGATCTCTTATATATCGGGAACCTAGTTTAAAATGCTTCTTCTTGGATTACAAATCATGTCTTAGTGATAGGATACAGCTCAGTCGAAAAGAAATGTACTTCAAATATATGAAAAAAGATCGACCAAAAACCTCTATAGGTAGGACGAGGTGCCAGTTGAAAACACAATATAACTACAAAAATATATACAGCTGCTCTCTAAAATGTTATAATATGCTAAGGGGTTTAATGTATTCTATTGGGATGTTATATTATATACCAACACTAAGTGGCACATGTTTGTGAAGTATAAAGGATATGATACATGGTTTTCTACATATTTTAAAAATATTAATCTGAAAATTGTGAAGCGCATTTGTATTCAGACACCCCATTCAAATTTTTATTAGGGTCACCTTTCTCTGCAATTACTTCAGCAAGTGTTTTGGGGTACGTCTGTACCAGTTTTGCACATCCAGAGGTTGAAAATTTAGCCCATTCTACTTCATAAAATAGCTATCGCTCAGAGAAACTGGATGGAGTCGTCTGTGATCAGCAATTTTCAAGTCTTGTCACAGGTTCTCAATGGGATTTAGGTCTGGACTTTGACTGGTCCATTCAAACACATGATATAAATCATTCTATAGTAGCTCTGAAAGCATGTATAGTTGTCCTGCTAGAAGGTCATAAATCAAAAGCAAAACTCGACCAGATGTCCTTTTGAAAAGTGAAAAATCAGTGCACTTAATTTTCACCAGATATAGGGCAAGTATACACAGGAACAGCAGCACAGCATGCCATGTTTACAGTTCCTGAAGAAGGTCAAGCCGAAACGGTCATAGGGTTCAGCACCACCCCTAGTTGGAGTATTGAGCACTAGCCATTTTAGGTAATACTGGTATGGTACACTGAGGAATGCAGATTAGCTGTATATGGTTGGGATACATGTCTCTTTAGGTATATGCTGTAAACATGGCATGCATCTGTGTCTGGGTATGCATCTAGACCTGATCAATTTGATGTACCGTATATACTCGTGTATAAGCCGAGTTTTTCAGCACAAAAAATGTGCTGAAAAGTCCCCCCTCGGCTTATACACGAGTCATACAGCGGTACCCAGTGGTATACAGCCCCCCCTTCCCCCGTGGTATACAGGGCCCTCCCTTGCTTGTGGCAGACCTGTAAAGGAAGAGATCATTATACTTATCGTGTCGCTGCCGCCGCCACCGCTCTGTCACCGCCACCGCGCTATTCCGGGTCTTCATGCTTCCTTCTCCGGCGCACAGGAAATGACGTCATTGTCTGTGCGCCGGAGGAGGAAGCTTGAAGACCCAGAATAGCGCGGTGGCGGTGACAGAGCGGCGGCGGCGGCAGCGACACGATAAGTATAATGATCTCTTCCTTTACAGGTCTGCCACAAGCTAGGGGGGCCCTGTATACCACTGGCTACCGCTGTATACAGCTGAGGCTGCTGTATACACAGCTGGGGCCCTGTATACCACTGGGTACTGCTGTATACACCACTGGGGCTGCTGCTGTATATACCACTGGGGAGGCTGCTGTAACACTGCTGGGGCCTGTATATACCACTGGGGAGGCTGCTGTATACCACACTGCTGGGGCTGTATACCTGTGCTGGGGTCCACCCTCGGCTTATACACGAGTCAATATGTTTTCCCAGGTTTTGGGGGCAAAATTAGGGGGGTCGGCTTATACACGGGTCAGCTTATACACGAGTATATATGGTATATTAATTTCCAGTAAGCTTTTGAGCCATGGTTGAGTTCTTTTGGTGTATGCAGATACACAATTGTATATATAATCTTGATGCACTTGTCATCATACTATGTATGTATTCCTTGATTGTACAATGTGAATATTTGTTCATGCTTTGTTTGTAGGGCTCAACAAAAACCCTGCCACACAGCTTATGTATTTTATGTGTAACTGTATGTATACTCCTTGGGTGCACGCCTACCATACTGTGCTGCTGTTCCTGTGTATACTTCCCCTATATCTGAGGAAAATAAAGTGCACTGATTTTTCACTTTTCAAAAAGGACATCTAGTCATGTTTTGCTTTTGATATATGTATGTGCCTGTAGGTGCGATCTGTCCTGTCCATGGTTGGATGTTTTGGCAATAATAGTGAGGGACAAATACCTAGATGAAGCTCATTAATTGCCAGAAGGTCAGCCTACACCCCAGTTTCAAGTGTTTTGCAGCCTATAATAGATAGCTCACATACAGCATTTTACATGTAATTCAGAAAGTCCTACTTTGGTCTCATCTGACCAGAGCACCTGCTATTACATGCTAGCTTTGTCCACTACAAATGGCTTTTTGCAAACTTCAAACAGAATTTCTTATGGCTTTCAAAAATCACTTTCTTCTTGCCACACATCCATAAAAGACAGATTTACACGGTGTTCCAAATTATTATGCAAATTGGTTTTAAGTGTCATAGGGTTTTATTTTTATTTTTTTTCAATGAAACCCATTGATTGGATTGTGTCTCAGGGCTCTTTGGATCATTGAAATCAATCTCAGATATCTGTGATAATTAGTTTGGCAGATGAGCCCAATAAAAGGAAAACTGGGTGTTCCACAATATTATGCAGGCCACAGTTTTCAAGTAACATGGGACAGAAAAGGAAGTCCCTGCTGCCGAAAAGCAACAAATAGTGCACTGCCTTGGACAAGGGATGAAAAAATTTGATAATGCACGAAAACTTAAGCGTGATCATCGTATTGTGAAGAGATTTGTGGCTGATTCTGAGCACAGATGTGTTCGTGCAGATAAAGGCAGAATGAAGAAGGTTTCTGCCAGGCAAGTTCATCAGATTTAGAGAGCAGCTGCTAAAAAGGCCTTACAAACCAACAAACAGATATTTGAAGTTGCTGGTGCCTCTGGAGTCCCTCAAACCTCAAAGTGTAGGATCCTTCAAAGGCTTGCTGTGGTGCATAAACCTACTATTTGGTTACCCCTAAACAGTGCTCACATGCAGAAACAGTTGCAGTGGGCCCAGACATACATGAAAACTAATTTTCAAACAGTCTTGTTTACTGATGAGTGCCGAGCAACCCTGGATGGTCCAAATGAATAGAGTAGTGGATGGTTGGTGGATGCCACCATGTCCCAACAAGGCTGTGATGTCAGCAAGGAGGTGGAGGAGTCATGTTTTGGGCTGGAATCATTGGGAAACAGCTGGTAGGCATAAAAGAAGATAAACTCATGGTGTGGCCACCATCTTCCCCTGAGCTCAACGCTATAGAGAACCTTAGGAGTATAATCAAGCAAAAGTTCTATGAGGGTGGGAGGCAGTTCAGTTCACATCAAAACAGCAGCTCTGGGAGGTTATTCTGACATCATCCAAAGAAATACAAGCAGAAACTCTCCAGAAACTCACAATATCAATGGATGCTAGAATTGTGAAGGTGATATCAAAGTGGGGTTCCTATGTTAACATGTAACTTGGCCTGTTAGGATGTTTTCGAGTTAAATAGTTTTTTATTTCAGTGAATGTGACCTGTTTAATGGTGCAAATTCACCAAAGAGCATTTTCAGTTCTTTCAAACATATCAAATGTTTACAAACTCTACTGTGCGTAATAATTTGGAACAGTACTTTTAGAGTTTTTTTCATTTTGAAAATTATACTGTTATCATGGGGAGATTTCTTCAATAAAATTTGATGTATACTCTAACGGGTGATGACTTTTATTACACTAACTGTCATTTGCACCAACCATTTAGAAAAATCAGAGAAAAGAACATTTGCATAATAATTTGGAACACAGTGTATAGAGTTTACGTCTGATAGTTGTCCTGTGAACAGATTTTTCCACTTAAGTTGGGGTTTTCTCCAGCTCTTCTAGAGTGACTATGGGCCTTTTGACTGTATCTCTAATTAGTGCTCTCCTTGCTTGGGATGGCAGTTTAGGTGGACAGCCATGTCTTAATAGGTTTGTGACAGACTCCTTCCACTTTTGGATGATAGTTGTGTTCCATGAAATGTTCAGAGCTTGGCCTATTTTTTACAACCTAACCCTGCTTTACTCATCTCCACAACTTTATCCTTGACCTGTCTGGTGTGTTCCTAGGTTTTTATAATGCCGTTTGAGCCCTAATATCCTCAAATCTCTATGGCCCTCACAGAACAGCTGTAGTTATACTAAAAATAAATTACACACAAGTGAACCCTATTTAAAATTATCTGTCAGACAATTTGTCATTCAAGATTTTATATAGGGGTATCACACTACACAATAGACTGTGAGCCCTCAAGGACAGCGTCCTCTCCCCTCCAGTATCTGCAAGACTTGATTGTCCGTATACACTGCATTTGTCCTCGTTCTCCCCTCTTCACATGTAAAGCGCCATGGAACCTAATGGCGCTGTATAAATAAATAATAATAATAATATATCTTTTGTTTTTTCATATGGATGACATGTGAGAGTGTATGACTACGTAGTGGCACATTTTGAAGTCTCATGTCAGACATAAGTATTGGAAAATTTGCTTATCTCAAAGTCAAACACTGCATTTCTCAATAGACATCTGAGATGACACAGGAGTAAAGCATAATTTTATTAATCACTAGATATAGCTGTGATTAAAAATAATATGACTTTGGAATCAGACTACACAACTTGTTTGTTGTCTGTCACTGTGAAAACAAATACATCTTAATGGAATCTGTAGACCTTAAAGCATAACTGCTGTTTACATTTTTATTTAATAATAATGTAGAGCAAGCGATTATAATAAACTGTCAAATATACTTCATTGGAAAATTGTGGTTGAAATTCATTCATAAACCTTCCACAAGGTGTCCCAACTACGCTGTGTGTGAAGCAGACATATGTTCATTATCAGTCATATCCATTTTCACACTGAATACAGGTATGTAACCATATAAGGATGGAGAGGGTGAGGCATACACGGCTGATTGCAGCTGGTGAGGAAACAATGTATCAAATTATCTCAGCATACAGCACAGTTGCTAATCAGTGCTAGGATCAGTGCATACTCCTCTTTACTTGGCACAAGCTTCTGATCTGTCATCTGGCTCAGTCACGATCTCTGTTAACCCTTTCCCTGCTGTCACACTGCTCCCTATCAGCCTGCTCTCAGAAGCTGTGAAAATACACACACACAGTGCTGGCAGACACTGAGCGACGCTGGCCACGCCCACCCAGCCATAAAATGCAGTTTTTAAAAGAGTACAGAAAAATGTGAGAAAATAAGTCTTATGGCAAAAAAAAAGCATTATTTTAGCTGCTACGTGACCCATCATTAACAACAAGTGCCGTATTGGATTTATTTTCAATGAAATGACATTTACATGTTAAATATTAGGAGTCTGTTTCATATTTAATTTCAGATAGTGAAACAAAGATAATTTCAAACGATGGACATAAAACCTATGAGTTTTTTAATTGTTTGTTGCCTGTTTACATAGAGAGTGACACATAAATCTTAATAGGGGCTGTAGACATTAAAGAGTTATAGACTGTTTCATTGACAATGTTAGAAATATTGCAATACGTTGACGTATATCGTTTTAAGAGCTATTTTGTGTATTAGATTACAAACCTTCCACAGATATAGAACATTTTGCAATCTGACAGTGAAGAACTGTAAATGACCCAGATAGTAAAAAAAAAATGTAATTATCAGATTTGATGTGATCGATGTAAATCTCTCTGAATTGACAGCGGTGTAATATAATGAAGTCACTTTCCAACTTGATCTCAAAATTACAAGTTACTGGAAATATCACTTACATTATAAGTGACCTTTAGAGCAGTCATGAATAGTGTAAATCATCGTGTAGACGTAGGAGTTTTACTTAGCAACTCTATAACAATAACATTACAGCCGCTGAGTATGCCTGTGATCAATGACAGGGCAGGAATGTATTCAATATTACAGAACAGAACAGTACAATTTTCCACAAGATACCACAACTTTCAGATGTACTAAATGAAAATTCCCACCAATAATTGTAATAGTTGCTTCATTCTTGGTTTACACGAATCACTGGAAGAAAGCTGTTCTACAGTTGGGTCCATATATATTTGGACACTGACACAAATTTTGTTTTATTTTACATGTTTATTGAAACGTATACAAGTTATAGTTATATAATGAACATGGACATAAAGTCCAGACCTTTACCTTTCATTTCAGGGTTTCCACATTAAATTTGGTTGAAGGGTTTAGAAGTTTCAGTTCCTTAACCTTTCTAGCGGTATTCCCGAGCCTGACTCGGGTTTAACATTCACTGCCAGAAGCGGTAACCCCGAGTCAAGCTCGGGCTTACCCGCGGTCGCGGCAGATGCGGTGAAAAAACTGCATCTGCCGCGACCGCGGGTAAGCCCGAGCTTGACTCGGGGTTACCGCTTCTGGCAGTGAATGTTAACCCCGAGTCAGCTCAGGAATACCGCTAGGAAGCCTAGAGTCTTCTTTGATCAGGTAATTACTAAGAATTGCAGGCCTACTGTACATAACACCAAATTTCCATGCCAAAAAATGGTACCGCTTTTAGCACAAAATTCCTGACAGAATCATACCGCCAGGGAGGTTAAGGGCAGCTTGACACTGCGGTCAGGTCCGGCTCGTGAGCTGTGGTCCTGACCTTTCAGCGGGAGCAGCTGCGTGCGGCTGCACACCGGACCGGAGGCCAAAGTAGCCCTCCATTTCTATGTGCTAATCCAGTCCCCGGCTGTCAGGGATGAACCTGACAGGCCCGGACTAGATCAGCACACAGAAATGGAGGACCGGACCTGACCGCAGTGTGAAGCCGCCCTTTTATGTGCCACCTTGTTTTTAAAGAAGCCAAAAGTAATTGGACAATTGACCCAAAGTCTGTGTCATGGGAAGGTATGGGCAATTCTTTTGTTATTTTATTGTCAATTAAGCAAATAAAAGGCCTGGAGTTGATTTGAGGTGTGTTGTTGCATTTTGAAGATTTTGCTGAAAAGTGAACATGCGGTCAAAGGAGCTCTCCATGCAGGTGAAACAAGCCGTCCTCCATCTGTGAAAACAGAAAAAAACCCATCTGAGAAATTGCTACAATATTAGGAGCGGCAAAATCTATAGTTTGGTAAATCCTGAGAAAGAAAGAAAGAAAGAAAGAAAGAAAGAAAGAAAGAAAGAAAGAAAGAAAGAAAGAAAGAAAGAAAGAAAGAAAGAAAGAAAGAAAGATAAGTATTAGAAATTAATATTTTATTTACAATTATTATTTTGTTTAATTTCTTTTGACCTCCTGAAATGAAGGGATTAAATTTAAAAAAATGCTTGAGTTTCTCACATTTTTATGCAATCCTTTTGTTCAACCCCCTGAATTAAAGCTGAAAGTCTGAACTTAAACTACATCTGAATTGTTTTGTTCAAAAACCATTCTGGAAATGTACAGAACAAAAAATTTGAAAAATGTTGTCTCTGTCCAAATATTATTATTATTTTTATTATTATTTATTTATAGAGCACAATTCATTCCATGGTGCTGTATATGGACCTAATTTTATCTCTATTTGATGGACCTCATTTTTAGCAAGGACAAGTACCGATCAGAATTAGAGAACAACACACAATTTCCTTAATGTTAAAGGGGAACTCCAGTGAGAGAAAACTATTAAGTACAGTTCCTGCCCTGCTGCATGATGAAGCAGAGCCGTACATTGCAGTTCTGGGATCTATAGATCTCTTATAAATTAATAAAATCATACCTGCTCCTCTGTTATAGCCCCCACCTCAGGGAACCCAGAATCTATAGCCTGGCAGCTTCATGTATCAGCAAAAAGCAGGAGGTGTGTCAGGGGCGTGGATACTGGGAGCTGAAGGATCACCCTACATTCATGCCCCCTAACAATTCTGTTTAGTGAGGGTGCATGGCAGGGGGCGTGCAGACATTTAGTTTCCCCGAGGTAGGAGCCAGAGCAGGTATGATTTTATCAATTTATAAGAGATCTATAGATCCTAGAACTGCAGTGTATAGATCTGCTTCATCATGTAGGAGGACAGGGACTGTACTAAAAAGCTTTCTCTCACTGGAGTTCCCCTTTAAGGTCATTGTGTTGTCCTAAGTGAAAATATACTAACATGAGTAAATTAGCATTATTTTAAGCTTATTTCATAAATTGAATATATTCTAAAGCAAAGAATAAAAATGTAAATGAGATAAATAAAAAAGAACTCTGATCAAAATTAGAGAACACTTTAAGATACCTGAAGCAATGGCCAAGGGACCACAGCGGTGCAGTGTACAATTACAGTACACAAGACGAGGTGGCAAATAAGAAGGGTAATATGCATTAACAGGTGGGAAAGGGTAAAGCAGGTTAACAAATTGTAAGCTGTGGCAAAAATTAAGTACACAATTACTGTAGTTTCTAGCTGAGCTACTCAGCAGTACATCGCCCAGCTATTACAAGTACTTATTCAAAAGTCACATTTGCAAAATAGGTAACATACTAAACTACACTACAATTTCAACCTCATTGGCCTCTGCTAATTTGGCCACCATTCTCTGGCTATTGAGGCCTATACTACACCCTAACATGTGCACCTTCTGATAAAGACTCACAATGGTGTTGGGAACACAAGTCCAGTCAATCCAAGTCTGTGTTTTCTAGAATATTGCATCTTTACAACATCACAAACTCTTTCAATTCCCACAAGAAGGCTGGTCGCCCTCGAAAGTCCAATGTAAGAGAGGACATGAAAAAGCAGAGAATCTCCATGGGTAATCGTTTCACCACTGCAGTTGGAATAGCTCACCAGTTCAGCACTGAACAGGGTAAGGGTCTGTCTAGTCATACAGTGTCACAATGTTTAAGAGCATTTAGACTGAAAGCCCACTCCACAGTGACCAAACTTCTCATTAGCAGAAATGATCAAAATGCTAGATTCATCTTTGGTGATGAGCATGTTGTGTAGACAAATGAAAGGCGGTCCACAGTCCTATTTAGTGATGAAAGCAAGTTTAATTTATTTGGGTCTGATGGGAAAAATTACGTTCATCAACAAACTGGGGAAAGACTGAACCCAAAGTGTGTAAAGAAGTCAGTGAAAAGTTCCTGGTTTGAGCAATGTTTTCTGCTGGAGGGGTTGGACCTCTTATACAGCTACATGGTGGAGTGAATGCAAGTCTGTATCAGAACCATCTTCATCAATACCTGTATCCTTACTTGCGTTCGGCACTCAGCAATCTTCATGCAGAACAATGCCCTCTGTCATACAGCAAAATGGGTAAATCAGTATCTTGAAACAGAAAACATTAAAACAATGAAATGGCCGCTCAGAGTCCTGATATGAACCCAATAGAAAATGTATGGAAAATCCTTGGTGACAAAGTTATGGCCAAGAAGGCCACAACAGTCACAGAACTGTGGAAGAGACTGGAAGAAGAGTGGACCAAAATCACACCAGAACAGTGTGAGAGACTAGTAATGTCCTGTGGCTGCAGATGTGCTGAAATCATTCAAAGCAAAGGCCTGTACAAAGCAAACTGTGAAAAAAGAATGCGCAAATAGGGTCTTATCTCAATAACACACTTTCACTTAGCGATGTGGAATTGCTCACCTTTGTCAGTTGTGAAACCCACAACTGGTAGAATAGCATACAAGCAGCTGCTGCAGGGACCGCACTCCCAACGGTGACCGTGGTCGTAATGCAGATTTTTGGACAAAGTGCCTCAGTGTCCGCGCTGCTGCTCCGAGACCAAAGAAACACAGACACAGGAATGTCTGGTTCAGCTACAGCCTTTAGTTTCCGACGCGTTTCGGAGCTTCCTCCCGAGCTCCTTCCTCAGGGAACTGAGGAAGGAACTCGGGAGGAAGCTCCGAAACGCGTCGGAAACTAAAGGCTGTAGCTGAACCAGACATTCCTGTGTCTGTGTTTCTTTGGTCTCGGAGCAGCAGCGCGGACACTGAGGCACTTTGTCGAAGAATCTGTGTACAAAGCAAAGGCCTGTACACGTCCTACTGATTGGTGGCTGTTGTAACCTTCACAACATTTAGTTTTAATCTTTCTCTGTGCTACAATCATTGCTGTTCTCCAATTATGATCATCAACTTTTTTTTAAAATAAAGCTTTTAAGTTGATAAACTTTGGTTATTTTGTAAAACACTGTTCTAGTGGCATGGTCTACCCCTAAGGCTGCTTTCACATAACGATTTTCGGTCATCCGATTGTATCCGTTTCAAAACGGATACAATCGGATCCGAAATCGGACCCCATGTTCCCCTATGGGAATTGGATGGGATCGGATGTGCCACTATTGGCATCCGATTTTGGCACCATCCGATCCCATCCGATGTAATCACGGGAACAAAATCGTAGCCTGCTACGATTTTGTGTCCGTGACTCACATCGGACAGCCTCGGATCACTGCTGATCCGAGGCTGATCCTAGTGCCCACAGCATAGGAGCCTATGGACATCGGATCTGAGTTCACCTCGGATCCAATGTCGGCTCCGTATCCCCTGTCTTTCCCTGCTTCTTCTCCTCCATCTTCTGCCCTCTTCTATTCTATATGCTGTGCTCCCGCTATTCTTTGCTGTGCCCCCTCTTCTCTATCCTCCTCTATCCCTACCCTGTCTCCTGTCCTCTCCTTGTGTGTAAAAAAATTTAAAAAACTCCTCCGGGAGTATACATCACCTGTCACCGGCTCCAACGCTGCACATGATCAGGACTGAAGGACCTGTGATGATGTAAGAGCCCGGTCACATGACTCGTCAGCTGACCGGGTCTCTTACATCATCACAGGCTCTTCTGCCCTGATCGTGCTGCAGCGTTGGAGCCGGTGACAGGTGATGTATGCTCCTGGAGGAGCAATTTGCCATCCGATTGCAGGGATCCGTATGGATCCGTGCCTGTCCGTGGGATCCCCCTTCAAAGTCGGATCCCACGGACAGGCACAAAATCGTAGTGTGAAACCAGCCTTACACGAAAAACTTCAAATGTTGATCATTGTAGATTACATTCTGTCTGAAAAATCAAGT
>JARQOC010000005.1:104992798-105035659 GCA_033576535.1 Allobates femoralis | reverse complement strand
GTACAGCAGTGCTACATCGCTGACTACCAGACACTGCTACTAGCCCAAAATGATTGCCTGGGCTAGCTGCAGTAAAAAATTGGCTACTTGATCGATAGGCAGTGTAGCTTACTGTACAGCAGTGCTACATCGCTGACTACTGAACAATGCTACTAGCCCAAAATAATTGCCTGGGCTAGCTGCAGTAAAAAGTTGGCTACTGGATAGACAGGCGGTGTAGATTACTTTACAGCTGGGCTACCCCACTGACTACCAGACACTGCTACTAGCCCAAAAGGATTGCCTGGGCTAGCTGCAGTAAAAAATTGGCTACTGGATAGACAGGCAGTGTAGCTTACTGTACAGCAGTGCTACATCGCTGACTACCAGACACTGCTACTAGCCCAAAATGATTGCCTGGGCTAGCTGCAGTAAAAAATTGGCTACTTGATCGATAGGCAGTGTAGCTTACTGTACAGCAGTGCTACATCGCTGACTACTGAACAATGCTACTAGCCCAAAATAATTGCCTGGGCTAGCTGCAGTAAAAAGTTGGCTACTGGATAGACAGGCGGTGTAGATTACTTTACAGCTGGGATACCCTGCTGGACTACCAGACACTGCTACTAGCTCAAAAGGATTGCCTGGGCTAACTGCAGTAAAAAATTGGCTACTGAAGACAGGTGGTGTAGCTTTTTTCACAGCAGTGCTACACTACCTGCCCAAAAGGATTGCCTGAGCTAGATTTGGCCAGATGCTGTGAAAAACACTTGCACAGCACTGGCACACACCTGCCTGGCAAAAACTGCTAGAAACTGCTCTAAACTAGCCCTCCAAAGGGCTATAATTACATCTAGTCCCTACTTCTATGAAGTAGCCCTCAAAAGGGCTGATATTCCAACTAGTCCATACTCCCTACTTGTCTGAAGTAGCCCTCAAAAGGGCTGATATTCCAACTAGTCCCTACTTCCTAAACCTATCTCTCTATCTAACTTGATATTTGCTCACTATCTGTCTAAGTCACACTTTCTAGCGTCCACATCAGCAGTAGCGGTGCCTGACTGACACACAACTGCAGCACTGAGGTAATGGAGGCGATGGGGAAAATGGCCGGATCTTATAGGGCAAGAACATGTGACATACACAGCCAATGGCACATGTCCTTGCTTGTGTGCAAAAAATGCACTTTGCTGTGTGTGTGTGTGATTGGCTGACAGCCTGCACTGTCACACTGTATATGCAGTTAGGAGAAAAATAAATGGAGATCGGCATTATTTCTGCAGCACTGGTATAAACCCCCCCCTCCTCTCACTATACACTGAAACTGGATATTAACATTAAATAACAGTATTACTGTGAAAAGCCAGTTTTGCTTTTGGTGAACGAAGCGCTATCGAACATAACCTCGAACTGCCGAATTTGAAGCTAATTGTTTGCATTCGCCGAATGACTCGAACACCGCCCAAAACAGGTCAAATTTGAGATTGGCGAACATTTCGAATCGAACACCACTCATCTCTAGCTGAGACACAGCGAGGTGTCATTTATTAAGATGTGTGCTGTTGTTTACTTACATTGAAGATTTTATCACTAGAATGTTAGCATTGTTGTGAATAGCTTCCTTCTGTCAAGTCTTCGAACAATGCTCTCTCCTTGGATAAGTTATTATTGTGAGCCTACAGGAAATTTCAATTTGTATGTCTATATATAACTATCCTTATATCCAATTAATTATTGTACCAAGAACAAAAAAATAATATACTACTGTCACGATTCCTCCCATCAATGTGTCTGGACAGTGAGTGACAGTTCAGATGTCCAAACTTGGTCAGAGGAGTCTGAGCTCTCAGTACAGTGATGGACAGTTTATCCGTCCAATAGAAATTAGGGACATGCTGATCGGTCAGTGTGGTAATAGACAGATCAGTCATCCAGTCAGGGCTGGACTGTGCAAGGTTTCTTCCATGCATCCCTTTTTGGAGTTATTACCTTGCTATTTTGCTGCTTTGTTGCCTTCAATTACTGCCAGTCATAGCTTTAGCTTGGTGGTGTCTGCATGCCTGTTGTTCCTGTACTCATTGTAATCTATTTACTCGACCTAGGATCTTGCTTCTGACAATCCATTTGCCTAATCCATTTGTCTTGATCCACTACCTTCCAGAAATTTTGATGTTGGACTTTGACCTGACTACGCCTTTGTTCCACCCCTCTTTTATTGTTAGCCCTCCTGGTATCTGACCCCGGACCTTTTAATTAGCTCATGCCTCATGGCTTGCCCAGGAGTAGTGACTAGCGTCACATTATGACTGGCCCAACATATATTCCTTCCCATTGTGCGGTCAAGAAACAAATCTGACCCAGGTGACTGAAGATCTGGCCATGGAGAACCAGAGGCTAGAAACGTTGCAGTCTCAGTTGCCTAGCGTAATAAGTGCCTCCCAGAGCGCTCCACTGCCAGCAGTATCTTTGAGGCCTGTATCTTCAGGTGTGCAGTTGGTCTCTCCCAAAATAGTAATGGCCCTCCAAGAAAAATTTGGGGGTGAGAAAGACCAGTTTATAGTGTTCAGGGAGTGCTGCAGGTTATTTTTTACCCTGAGTTACAGAATTGGTCCACGGAGATTCTATGGAATGATGCAGTGATGCAGCTCTCAGTTGTCAGTTTCGCTGTGGCCTTTTGGATATACTTAACAGCAGTTTAAATTTTTATCTAGTAGTAAAGTATAGCAAGTGATTATAATAAACTTTCAAATATACTTTATAAATATAACATTATATAACTTTTTTGTAAATAAATTTATTTAATAAAGAATTTGAAATAATTGTGTGGGCATGAGACCATGTAATAATGTAAAACAAATGATTTTAATAAATGTTCAAATGTTCAAATATGCTTTATAAATGAAATCTAGAAAAAAAAACTTCCAAAAAACTTCTAGATGTCCCCACTCGGCTGTTTCTGAACAAGCCATATGCTCGTTGTCTGGGAAATCCATATTTAGCTCCACATACTGAATACGACCATATACATAGCGTGCCTGTGTAATGTAGCTACTGCTGACATATGTATAGTCATTTTACCTCAGGCTCAGAGACAATACTGAGTTAGGCTAGGGTCACACCAACGTCAGCCACTAGTCTGATGAATCCGCTTAAAACTTAGTTTCTGCTCATTCATCCCTATGGTTACCGGACACCCAGCGCAGCCGCCAGCTCCACATACAAGGACCGGATATGCGCTTTTGCAGAGCACACAGGAAACGCGGTTTGCAGCATCCTTGTGTGTGAAGCCGATGGCTGCATGAAGCATCAGGTATCCATAGTGATGAATAGGCAACCGGCGCATAGCGTCACATGCCGTTAACGCTATGCGCTCAGGCTGAGAAAAACTAAGTTTTAAATGGAATCGTCAGCCTGAGGGCTGACGCAGGTTTGACCCTAGCCTTAGTCAGTCTGTCAGCAGTGCACACTGCTCCTGTGATCTCTCTGCATTCACATCGGCTCAGCTGATTGTACAGAGCAGAGCCGATGTGAATGCAGAGAACATAAGATCACCGGAGCGGTGTGCACTGCTGACAGCCTGACTAATTCATCATTGTCCCTGAGCCTAAGGTAAATTGACTATGCACAGATCAGCTGTAGCCACGCTACACAGGCACCTTATGTACAGGGTGAGCCATTTATATGCATGCACCTAAATATAATGGGAATGGTTGGTGATATCAACTTCCTGTTTGTGGCACATTAGTATATGGGAGGGGGAAAATGTTTCCAAATGGGTGGTGACCATGGCGGCCATTTTGAAGTCAGTCATTTTGGATCCAAAATTTTTTTTTTAATGGGAAGAGGGTCGTGTGACACATTAGACATATTGGGAATTTGATAAGAAAAACAATGGTGTGTTTGGTTTTAACGTAACTTTATTCTTTCATGAGTTATTTACAAGTTTATGAACACTTATAAAATGTGTTCAAAGTGCTGCCCATTGTGTTGGATTGTCAATGCAACCCTCTTCTCCCACTGTTGACACACTGATAGCAACACTGCAGAAGAAATGCTAGCACAGGCTTCCAGTATCCATTGTTTCAGATGCTTCACATCTCGTATCTTCACAGCATAGACAATTGCCTTCAGATGAGTCATAAGGCTAACTTTTTTTGTGAATGGTGAAGTTAACAAACAAAACCACCACTATTGGTCTGACACTAATGTGCAGTGGATAGATCCCTCCTAGACTGTTGGAACGCAAAAATTGATGGTATGGTGTGGTTTATGGGGTACAAAGATAGTGGGGCCATTCTTCATCAAAGGAAACCTCAATGCCACTGGACATCTGAAATTGATACATGATTCAGATATCCAGTGCCATTAAGGCTTCCATTGATGAAGAATGAAGAACTGTGTTTTCAGGAATCTATGGCCTGTTCCACATCTATGAGGTGCCTGCGCTAGGCTGCTCTGCCTGCCCTGCGCCAGTGCAAATGAAAGCACAGGGGCATTTAGGGGCTTGGGCAGTCTAGCGCAGGGACGCATAGATGCCTGCATTTGCGCTCAGCTGCGCTCGATGCTCCCATTATTCCCTATGGCCAAGAACAGCTGAGCGCACGCTATGGAAAGTGTGAATCGCAAGTGAAAGTGGCAGACGCCACGGCGCATGCGCCTGGTCAGACGCACCCAGAAAACGTCCGATTAGGCATTTCCGGGAGCGTCTGACCAGGCGCATGCGCCGTGGCGTCTGCCACTTTCACTTGCGATTCACACTTTCCATAGCGCACGCACAGCTGTGCTCGGCCACAGGATATAATGGGGGCACCGAGCGCAGCTGAGCGCAAATGCAGGGCATCTATGCGTCCCTGCGCTAGGCTGCCCAAGCCCCTAAATGCCCCTGTGTTTTCATTTGCGCTGGCGTAGAGCAGGCAGAGCAGCCTAGTGCAGGGACCTCATAGATGTGAAAGATGCCTGTAAACCAACAAGATCCAAAGTTATAGAAACAATTTTCAGTAGCAGAAATTTCTGGCGATCTAAGGGTGCTTTCACACTACGATTTTTGCATTTCCGATGCTGTCCGAAAAATATCGGACAGCATCGGACCGATTTTCGGACCCCATGCATCCCTATGGGGATCGGACCGAATCGGATGTGCACTAAATGCCATCCGATTTGGTCCGATCTGATTCTGCCCGATTTTGGCCGATTTTTTTCAGGAGAAAAAAATCGTTGCCTGCAACGGTTTTTTCATCCGATTACAAAATCTGACAGACTCGGATCGGACCAAATCGGATGGCATTTAGTGCACATCCGATCTGACCCGATCCCTAACATGGGGCCCTATGGAGAAGGGTCCGAGGAAACATCTGATGTCTCCTCGGACCCCATTTTACTGTACTGAGCATGCTCAGTACAGTAAAACTGCTCCTGGGAGCACAAGGGTTAAAAAGAAAAAAAAAAAAAGTTTATTCTCACCTCTCCCCCAGCCCCCGCCGTCAACCGCCATCTTCCTCTAGGCTCCCGGTGGCTCCCGCAGGCTGCCGGTGTCAGCAGAGGTGTACCTCTGCTGTTCAGGACCTGCGGTGATGTCACAGTCATGTGACCGCGGGTTCACCATGGTGAACCCGCGGTCACGTGACTGTGACATCACCGCAGGTCCTGTGTACAGCAGAGGTACACCTCTGCTGACACCGGCAGCCTGCGGGAGCCACCGGGAGCCTAGAGGAAGATGGCGGTTGACGGCGGGGGCTGGGGGAGAGGTGAGAATAAACTTTTTTTTTTTTTTCTTTTTTTGCAGCCCGGCGCCGATTTTATGCCGGAATCGGGTGCCTATTTGGCACCCGATTCCAGGCATCAGAAGGGAGCCGATGCTGTCCGATTTATATCGGACAGCATCGGCTCCCTCAAAATCATGGTGTGAAAGCACCCTAAGACAATACCTCAGTAGCTAATTACCGTATCACCTATTTCATAATTCACTGATATTTACCTTGCAGCGACTTAAAAATGATAATACAATGAAGTCTACACAAGATCTTGCAGTTAGCACATGCTAAGTGAAATCATTAAAGTATTGACTGAGTAACCTTGCTCTCCTTGCTCCATTAGTTTCTTAAAAACACCACATTTACATTGGCAAAGTAGACAAAGGGCAGAGGTTCCCACATTCAGAGCTGTGACTGTTTGGAGGGATTGCATCCAGCACAATAGTGTGAGAATACGCTCTACTGATTTTACACACAGATATGAAGTGTACTAATTAGGCAGCCACAGATATGATATATGGTTCAGAAAGAGAATGGAAATACATTTAATTTTCTGCAGAGAAGCTACCAAGACACAAAAAGGTTTGGGAAATCAACTAGTATTTCTTATCCCCTGCTCAGTTTTTTGTGCATCTAGAACTTGATAAAGATCCTAGTCCAGAATCCAAAATGTGTTATTGTCCTTTTGTATTGACTGATCTCTCTTTATTTTTGCTAAAAAAATTAACCATTTATAACCTTGGAATTGGATTTCTGTTCACACGACGGCAGCCTTACCACCGGTCGTTCTCCTGCAGCTCATGCTGCCAATACCTTATCTGGCACTGTATTCACAGATCCTGTTTCTAGCAAACATATAAGGCTCCTATTGACCAATGGCCCTCCAAATGCAGATATCTTTCACAAAGACCTTGGTCAAAACTTTGGATTTTTTTCTGTTTTCCTGTGGTGCCAAATTGGAATAAATATCACTTTTGCAGTAATATTAAATATTCCTGTATTTCCTGTGCTGAAGTTCTACATCCTGTATCAGGAGTTAGATAGCGTTGTAAAACACTCATTGCTTACCTTGATTCACCAGGGGCACCTAAGGCTACCTTCACATCAGCGTTTCTCTGCATTTCCAGCAGATCCGGCAGTTTTGCCTGATCTGCCGGATGCCGGAACACTTGAGGCAAGACTGCATTCAATCTTATTCATTCCCTATGGGTCTTGTGGATATGTCCGTCACTTGTGGTTTTGCCATGATCCGGCCAATCCAGCACTTGCAGCAATGGACAAAAAACGCTGCTAGCAGCGTCTTTTTGAAATGCCGCAAGTGCAAAACCGCAAATGCTGCACATGTCCGCAAGTCCCATAGGGAATGAATTAGGTGAAACGCAGTCTTGCCACAAAATGCCGGATCTGCCGCAAATGCCAAGAAACGCTGATGTGAAAGCAGCAGAGAAGACGCTATAGTCAACATTGCTATTTTTCTATGCCTGCATGCATAGCTCACAAAATGAGTATATTAAGAAACACATATTTTGCATGTTATGCTCTTACATTACTACATAAGGGAGCTCTGCTATTTATTCTGGTTTTCTATAGTAAACAAATATGTTGTCAGACATTTTTAAAGGGAAGCTATTATCAGAACATAACCTGTTGCTTCAAACAGCTCTTTGTGTTCCAAAGAACACAAGATGTCTATTAAAAGCTCGATGGTGGCCCGAGTCTAACGCATCGGGTATTCTAGAATATGTATGTACCGTATATACTCGTGTATAAGCCGACCCGTGTATAAGCCGACCCCCCTACTTTTGCCCCCAAAAACTGGGAAAACTTATTGACTCGCGTATAAGCCGAGGGTCGACCCCAGCACAGGTATACAACCCCCAGCAGTGAGGTATACAGCCACCAGGAGTATGGTATACAGCCACCAGGACAGGTATACAGCCACCAGCAGTAAGGTATACAGGTCCCCCAGTGGTATACAGCCCCCAGGAGTGAAGTATACAGGCCCCCCCAGTGGTATACTGGCCCCAGCAGTATGGTATACAGCAGGTATACAGAGGTATACAGGAGGCCCCCAGAGGTATACAGGAGGCCCCCAGAGGTATACAGGCCCCCCACACTGTGCAGCCTCCAGATGTATACAGGCCCCCAGTGGGGTATATAGCAGGCCCCAGTGGGGTATATAGCAGGCCCCCAGTGGGGTATATAGCAGGCCTCTAGTGGGGTATATAGCAGGCCCCCAGCGGGGTATATAGCAGACCCCCAGCGGGGTATATAGCAGGCCCCCAGCGGGGTATATAGCAGGCCCCCAGCGGGGTATATAGCAGGCCCCCAGCGGGGTATATAGCAGGCCCCCAGTGCAGAGCCCCCCCTCCCGCTGCATTATCTTACCATCCAGCGTCTTCATCACCGCCGGTCCTCTCGTCCATCCTCGCGCGCTGCGTTCCCGGTCTCATGTGACCCGGCGGTCGCAGTCGGATGACGTCATCGCGCCGGGTCACATGAGACCTGAACACAGCGCGAGAGGATGGACGGGAGGACCGGCGGTGATGAAGACGCTGGATGGTAAGATAATGCAGCGGGAGGGGGGGCTCTGCACTGGGGGCCTGCTATATACCCCGCTGGGGGCCTGCTATATACCCCGCTGGGGGCCTGCTATATACCCCGCTGGGGGCCTGCAATATACCCCGCTGGGGGCCTGCTATATACCCCGCTGGGGGCCTGCTATATACCCCGCTGGGGGCCTGCTATATACCCCGCTGGGGGCCTGCAATATACCCCGCTGGGGGCCTGCTATATACCCCGCTGGGGGCCTGCTATATACCCCGCTGGGGGCCTGCTATATACCCCGCTGGGGGCCTGTATACATCTGAGGGCTGCACAGTATTGCACGGCTCCCCCTGCCGCTGTGATGGGCGGGGGGAGCCGTGCATATCTAATGAGCGGCCCCATGTGACGGCCGCTCTGTCAGCAGCCTCCCCCGCCTCCTCCAGCCTCCCCAGCACCCGGACACCATAGGATTACCGTATTGACTCGTGTATAAGCCGAGGGGGTGACTTTTCAGCCCAATTTTTGGGCTGAAAAACTCGGCTTATACACGAGTATATACGGTAGTTTATTTATGAAGATTTAAGAATAACGCAATGAATACACAGGATTTTCTGGGTAAAATCAGTGGTCTTGGCATGTGTTTTAAATCCCGCTTCACTGATTGGTTGCCGCGGCTCAGTGAAGGGGGATTTAAATCACGCGTCAAGAGCGCTGATTGGTCACCGCGCTCAGTGGCAACCAATTAGCGGTCTTGGCGCATGTTTTAAATCCCACTTCGCTGATTGGACGTCGCGGCTGGCGGCGACCAACCACCGAAGCCGCATGCGGCTTGGTGGGGGATTTGAATCCCGGCCGCCATATTGGAATACCCATAACTTGGTGTACTTGGGGTACTTCCGCTAGCGCCGGTCATCTCCTGGCTGCGTCGCCGCTGACCTCCGTGCAGCAGGAGATGACCTGCGTTGGTGCCGCTGATCTCCCGATGGTAGCAGTGGCGTGCGTGGTTCAAATCCCGTGCCAATTCGCGGCTGAACTGCACCTGTCGCTGATTGGTCGCCGTGCTCAGTGGCGAACAATCAGTGACAGGGGATTTCTGTTACAGAGAAACAGACAGACACAATAAGGTGATTATATAGTAGGATAAAAAGTAATTTTGTATTTCTCACAATGGTTATATGGAGTTTTTAGGCTCATATATACTGTCCTTCAAGGAAGAGTTTTAAGAAAGGTAATGATCAGCAGAGGCAGAATGACAATGACAGGTAACACCTCTGTACACAGCTTAAAACACAGGATCTACCAATCAGATGGGCGATGTCACAGCTGGCCCTGCTTCCCTTCCCTACACCATGACCTTTGCCAATACAAAACATGGAGTCGGATTCTGACAACTTTGAGTATGTACATGTGTTGTTAAATTCTAGATATCCTTCAGTATCCAGTGTAACAAATGCAAGATTTCTCATTTATAATAAATAACAATAACAAAATGGCAATTTTTTTTATATTTATCACAAACTCCTGAATTAAAAGGAGAGCTATTCTTTATGTTAGCTTCCCTTTACTTCTCTTTAACTATGTCTGTTTGTCTAAAACAGAATGACAACCAATATGGCTGCCATTAGACCTTATGAGAGATGTTATCAAGCATTATGAAGTTAACAGTGTGTATGTGTTGTACTGTGTGTTTGTAATGTAGGGTAATGCATTTTTAACATTACATATAGTTTCATACCACTGTTATTGCCATGTTGGAACTGTAATCCAGCATTCACAGAAGATATAGGAGGTACACTCATTGATGAGGACAAATGGTCCCTCATACGTATCATTAACCTTATGTAGACATAGTATTATTCTCAGTATTTATAGGCGGTGTTGTGTTGTTATGAGTTTCACAATACTGAGTAGTGTCTAATCTTATCAAAAGAGTGTATGCAATTATAGGCTAGACTCTATTGTCATGATACCACAACAGTATGTATTTACAGGCCAAGCTTTATTGTGATTATTACAGTAGTGTTATATTACAAGCTTCCAGATAACAATGTCAAGGCAATGCTCTAGAGAACTCAGTGCACCAATGTTTTCATAGGTAATCTATTAAAAAAAGTATCAAATACACCAGGTTCCTGCTAATCTTTGTCATTTTACTATGCAGTGTATAGCAATCTGATTGGGGCCCATTTAGACAGACCAATAATTGTGAACAAGAGTAATTTCTGATTCCACTTGTCTAAAGAAGTTGGCAATCAGAAAACACTCTCGGTCTGTCTAATTGAGCCCTAAGCTGATTGTTCAGCCTATAGATACAATAAATGCATAATATTGTGGTATCATGACAATAGAGTCCAGCCTGTAAATGCATAGACTGTTATGACAAATTCTGCACAATATTTTGTCCTCAAGGTACATTTACTAAGTATACTAGTTACAATTGTAAAATATCATAATTGTATCCAACGTTTTGCAGCTAGTCTGTGACTTGAGTTTCTTCCATACGCAAAGGTATGAATTTATGTCAGTAAGTAAGAGTATGTGTAGACGATTCGGAGGCACTGCATGCTGGATGCTGTGCCTTCAGACCTGAGGGAAGCCACGGGTGAACGCAGGGTGAGCGCAGTCGCCTTGTGCCCATGATCTGCGTTTGGTGCAGGGTGCTTTCTCCCTCCATTCACCGGCTGGATCTCGCTTCCGATTCCGCAACATTATATTAACATGTTGCGGAGATGTGGGAGGGCAGCAACCCACACCGCAGATGAAATAACATTTCCAAGGGAAGAAGCAGTGAACATGGGATTTCTAGAAATCCCTTCCACTGTGCTTGTAATGCACAACGCAGCTTTTTGGACACAGCTGTAATATGCTGCGTATAAAATGCTGCTATTCCAGATCGTGTGCATGCACCCTTAGAATCCAAGTTCACAGAAAGCTAAGGATTGATCAGAGAACGCTTAGCCAAGCTAAAGAAAAGCCAGGACCAGATGATTTAATCCATATAGTCCTGAAAGAGATTGCAGAGGAAAAAATTGTACAGGTTGCCATGATCTTCAATAAGTCATGGGAAACAGGAGTAGTTCTTCTAGATTGGAAAAGAATAAATGTGGTCCCTATCTACAAAAAAGGGGAAATAGAAAGATTCAGGAGTTACAGGCCTGACCTCCATAGAAGGAAAAATCTTAGAGCAAATTGTCAAGTAACATTTACCTGCATGTGAAGGCATTAACCAGAGTTAGCACGGCTTCATGACCAATAAATCTTGTCAGACCAACCTGAGTCATGAATTCTGTGGATATCTTGAGTTCAGTAAGATACTAAAGAGGGGGTAGCCAGAACTGCCTGAGGTTGGCATGCAATACTAAAAGTGCCAATGCACATATTACTTCCTAACTGTACTTTAAAGGGTACCTATCACCAGATTTTTGTGTGTTGAACTAAAAGTGCCACTTTCAGTAGCACTTGTGCTGCATTTTAATAAGGTGACTATTATGCCCTGACTCCCCCTGTACACCTAATAACTTATAAAAATCTCCCGCCCTGTATTAAAAGTGCGTTACCAATCCAATGGGCTTTCTTGCAGATCGGTCCATCCCGCCTCTCCTGCCATCTATCCCGCCTCTCCTCAATGTCCGTCCGCCTGTTCTTCTGAATGAAGTGGATAACGCTTCCTGCGTTATCCACGTTTCAAATCACACCTGCGCAAATGCCTCTCCAGCTTGTGCAGGCGTACTGTGCTCTGCCCTACAGTGGACAGAACCTAAAACTCATCTACCCATGCACGAACTGCAGGGTCTCTGCACAGGTGTGAATGGCCCCCAGTTTTCCGCGTGTGACATGCGGTGACGTCATTGAGGGCACTAGTGTTCATACTCTCAAGATAGCCCATGTGTGTCCCTGCTGGTTTGAACTCTATTAACCTTTGTGATATCACCACCAATCACTGCAGTGAGTCGGGCAGTTTCTGCTCTCCCAGTTTATGTAGGATGTGATCACACTTCATATGCTTCATATCCATGGAACATCAAATGACATATTTTTTGGGGGGTAGAATGGTAATATATATAAAAAAATGTATTTTCATTAAAAATAATAATAAATTGTTGAAGGAGAAATGTTTTAGGGAGTTTTTTTTTTTTTCAAATAAAACATTTATTGGTATGGTTATGGTATGTGTCCTCACTGACTTGGTTAGTAATGTCGCGTATCTAATTGATGCCTCAACGTTACTAACCTCTGGACTTGGTGCCAGCAGACATTACCCAGCTGGCATCAACCCCAAAAACTATTACCCTATTTACAGCAGGGCAGTGGGAAGAGTCGAGTGCAGTGCCAGAAAATGGATCTTCTATGAATGTGCCATTTTCTGCGGAGGTGGATGTGGGCTGCAATTTGCACATTCATAGAAGCGCCATGTTCTGGTGCTGTACCAAACACCTGATTCTTCCTGGTGTGTTGGCAAATAGTGTAATAGTTATCAGGATTGATGCCAGCTGGGTAATGTCCACTGGCATCAAGCGAAGAGGTTAGTAATGTTGAGGCATCAATCAGATGTATCAAGTCAATCATTGAATCTAGATCAAGAGCGGTAATTATTCCTCTATCCTTTGTACCCGGATAGACCCCACCTGAAATACTGTGTACAGTACTGGGTGCCCCAATTCAAGAGAGATATTGATATATTGGAGCAAGTCCAGAGAACAGCAACCAAGATGGTAGAAGGTCTGCAAACCATGTCTTGTGAAGACTGGCTAAAAAAAGTAGGAATGTTTTATTTGCAAATACCTGAAAGATAGTCATTGTGGAGAGGGAACAACCCTATTCTCATTCACAAGTGAGTACAAGAAGCATTAATTTGGATGAAACTAAAAGGAAGGAGATACAGGTTAGACATTAGGAAAACATTTCTTACAGTGAGAGCATTCAAAGAGTGGAGCAGGCTGCCTCAGGAGGTAGTGATCTCTCTATGGCTGGGGTCACACATAAGCCCTTGGTCCGTTTTTGGCTTCATTTTTGTCATTTTTTTTTTCTAAGTCCAAAAACTGACAAACGGATTGGATGTAATAAACACCCTGTCTGTTTTTTTCTGGACCTCAAAACATTGCTCTGTCCGTTTTTGAGCCAAAAACCTTGCTAGCAACGTTTTTGGCATCAGTTAAAAAACGCATGTGGTTTTTTTAACATGGGGCCCTATGGGAAACGCATGCGTTAACGCATGGCACATATAGGCACCTGCGTTAACGCATGCGTTAACGCATATGCGTTTTTAATGAAAAAAAATGAAAAAAATGACTAAGTCCAAAAACGTTCAGAGGTGCAGGAGGCTCAAAAAGCACCCAAAAAAAAAAACGGATTGGTCATGGAAATCACTTCCAAAAACGGATTTCTATGTGTGACCCCAGCCTAAGCGGGGAGGATTTAGTAAAACCTGCACATGCAGAGAGTTGAACTTGATATCCATTGAGGTTCCATCCAACTCTACCATTCTATGATTCTATGTGTGATCTCTGAAGAAACATGCATCAGAATGTGACATTGAGTTCACACAGTCCTGACCTGCACATGCTAAATTTTGTCTGCTTTAAGCTAACCCCATGCTTATTCTTCAATTATACCTGATATTTTTTTACATGTTGGCCACTGACTTTTGCGCTATGCACATTATTACAGCAATTGCCATACAGGTTATGTATCATATGAATTATATAACATTTTTTTATTTACTATACTGATAAAACCATTTTTTCTAATTGATGAAGTCCTTTACATACATATGCACCTGCACCTGTATTCATTATCTCTATTGTGTTGTTTTATCTGTATTTATCTATTTATTTAATAAAATTGAATTGATAATACATGTACATTATAAGGCAGAACAATTGTACTCTATATATAACGTGTGTTCCTTCACCTCACTGTGTTTTAAATGTCCATTTGTTTGTTACAATTTTTTTTTTACTTTTTTTGCCTGGACATTTATTTTATCCTTGTTCAAAAGTTTTTATTGAGTTTTATAATACAAGGTAAATGATTAAACATACATATGATATAACTGAGTCTGCGGCAGTTTCAGTAAGGGCGGCTTCAGACTGCGGCAGCGTCCGGTCCGGGGCTGTCAGGAGTGACAGCCTGGAGCGGAGTTTTTCTGCATAGAATCCTGTCGGGCTGCACGGAGCTGGATCGCGCCGGGTGGTAATTAGCTGCTATCCGGCTGCTGTGTCGCCGGATGAATCCTGCAGAAGTGTGGATTTGTCTGCCGATTCCAAAACCGGTGCATGCAACGTTTTTGGAATCGGCAGACGAATCCCCACTTCTGCAGGATACATCCGGCGACACAGCAGCCGGATAGCAGCTAATTACCACCCGGCGCGATCCAGCTCCGTGCAGCCCGACAGGATTCTATGCAGAAAAACTCCGCTCCAGGCTGTCACTCCTGACAGCCCCGGACCGGACGCTGCCGCAGTCTGAAGCCGCCCTTAGTTCAAACAAAACAGGTAAGGTAATGTCCTTGCCAACGAGCATAGGACTAGTCTGCGATAAATCAGCATAGTTAAGGTTAACAACACATCTCGTAATTTATGAGCTTTTATAACTAATTGAATAATATAATTCAATAAACAAAAATTCTGATGTTTGGTTCATTTATACTATCCTAATAAAGAATCTATGTTATCCATGTCTATCACATAATTTGGTCCTTACTGGGCTGTTGTAGCTTGTGTTATCTGTAAGCAGGGCCTGCTAATGTTCCTTTGACCTTTCGTTCCTTGCCAACTGTTGTCCTTAACAGCTTGTTTGACTCAGTCATTGAGAAAACAATAAAGGGTTACAGGGGGAAAACAATAGGTGTCACTTGTGCTTGATTAGTTTTATTTTAGCGTAATGTCATTGCTTTCCCATGTGTGCATCTGTGTCGGGCCCTTTTAGCTTTTTTCATTTGGCATGTAAAGCTACTATTATGATCCATGTCCTCTGCATTACATATAATGCTTCAAAACATTTCTAGAAAGCTCTTCCAATAATGTGTAGGATACTGGTAAAATCAAATTAGTTCTCTACGGATACTGTATATCCAGAGTTCTCCACTACCAACAGTAATTATGACTCCAGAACCTTCTGACGTGCAATGGGCCTCTCCCAAACCAGTGCTGGCACATACATTTTTGGGGCACAAAGAGAGAGCTATAAACTCAGGGAGAGCTGCAAACTATTTTTACCTTGCGACCTGTCCCCGGTCTTCAAGGAATGAGTCCAAGCAGGTGGAAATCATGCCCCTATTGTGCAGTGGTCCTCAGACTTGAGCATATTCTTTGTCTCCACTAGCCCCAGAACAGTCTTCTGTTGTCATCTTTTTTAATAAATTAGAGATGATTTATGATGAATCTGGCAAGGTCCTGGTGGTGGATCATGAACCTAACACAGCATGGCCGCACCGCTGAGGACTATAGTTCCGAGTTCCAGCAATGGTCATCTTTTGTGTCCCTTCATGGCATCTATGAATCCTCCAAATTATGCAAAGCAAATACCCATTCCTTGGGATTGCATTTTTGTTCTCTGTCATTCATTTCCTAACTTTTTTGAGGTCATAAAATGTCATATACAAGGATATTAAGTGCAAGACATGAACTAACAGTCCTATAAGAAGGACCTTAGTGCCTCTCCTGCTGTTCTTTCTCCAGCTGTTGTAATGGGTAACAGACATTCAATAGCTTTATTAGTGTTGATATTTATCACTCTAGGTCAATGCCAGAGGCAAAGTGCACAAAGCAAAGTAACATTTCCTGACTGGATGCCCTAACAGCTGTGATTGTATGAGACAGCACCTCCCCCAGCCTCTGCCGCCAAGGACAATCCAGGCTGTGGAACAAACACTTTGTCCACATTCTATCAACTCTCCACGAACACCCGGCACCGCCCTCCGCTAACACTTGTTGGAGGACAAGATGGAGCCTTGTGTTCTGTTTTCATCCGACACTTTAATTAAACATGTTAATGACGTCATGCTGCAGGTGTAAATGATGAAAAGACTTAGTACAGAGATGTTTTGGGGGATTTCTTAAGAACTCACTGCTCTTGTTTTGCTATAATATATATTCTTTTTATGAACCCATACTATGAAGTTCTTGTACATAATATAATACTTGTTTATCATGTAGATTTCTGTATTTGGCAATTTACGTGTTGGAAACAAGGAAAAATAGGCAAATGTAAAGATCTGAGTAATTGTGATATCTACATGACGTAGGGTCCCGTCACACTTGGTGACGTTTCAGCAATCCCGATACGACCTGGTAGGGATTGCTGGAACGTTGCTACGTGGTCGCTGGTGAGATGTAAAACAGTCAGATCTACTACTGAATGACGCAGCAACGATATGACGACCAATATAACGACCTCGGCGGTCGTTGGGACCCTGTCACACAGCAGCTAGTCTGACGACTCAGACTTATGTGGTAGGGATGGGCGAATCTACTCGCTAGGACTCGTTACTCGGCGAGTAGTAAGGGACTCGCAGGACTCGGTACTCTGCGAGTTTCCCAGTGATTACTCGCACGAGTCCAATGCAAATCAATATCAATCCTAGTTTTGTCAGAAACGCCGACAAAACTAGGATTGCTATTGTTTGCATTAGACTCGGCTACTGTGCCAGTGATAGCAGGGAAACTTGCAAAGTAACTGCTGTTTCTTTGCGAGCCGAGTCCAGCTGTCTGCTCTGTGCAGCTCCAGGGTCCTAGAGCCCGCCTGCTCACAGACATGATGTAGCAGTGCTGAGATTGTTCTCAGTCTGCTCATTCCCTGTGCATAGACATCTATATCTATACACAGGGGATGTAGCAGAGAGGACATCGCGTTTTGGACTACGTCGGACGGAAGAGGATTTTTTTAATTAAAGATGGAGTCCCTAATGGCTTTTTTTTTATTTCAAATAAAAATGTTTCTCTGTGTTGTGTTTTTTTAACCCTTTATTGGAGATTCTTAGTGGCTGGGTCAAACGTGGCCTGACATTAAGAATCTCGGGCTTAATACCAGCTTGTATAACAAAGCTGGTATTAACCCCTTTATTACCCAGCGTGCTACCGCCACCAGGGCCACTGGAAGAGCGGGGTTCAGCGCCAGAGGATGGCGCTTCAATGAACGCGCCATCTTCTGGGGCGGCTGCGGGCTGCAATTTGCAGCGGGGGGTGCCCAGAAAGCTTGGGCATCCCTGCGCTGCGGATTCCAGCCCCCAGCTGCTTAGCTGTACCTGGCTAGACATAGAAATTGCGCGGAGCCCCACGCATTTTTTTTTTATTATTTCATGAATTTCAGAGTCAGAGTCTCAGAGTCAGAGTCAGAATCTCAGAATTTCATGAAATAATTTAAAAAAAATGCGTGGGGCTCCACGCAATTTCTATGTCTAGCCAGGTACAGCTAAGCAGCTGGGGGCTGGAATCCGCAGCGCAGGGATGCCCAAGCTTTCTGGGCACCCCCCGCTGCAAATTGCAGCCCGCAGCCGCCCCAGAAGATGGCGCGTTCATTGAAGCGCCATCCTCTGGCGCTGAACCCTGCTCTTCCAGCGGCCCTGGTAGCGGTGGCACGCGGGGTAATAAAGAGGTTAGGGCCAGCTTTGTATTATCAGCTGGCCCTAAGCCCGAAATTTATGGCGGTCACGCCAATATTAGACATGACCGCCATGAATTTCTATTAAATTGTTTTAAAATAAACACAACACAAAGAAAATTTTTTATTAGAAATAAAAAAAAAAGCCATTAGGGACTCCATCTTTAATTAAAAAAATCCTCTTCCGTCCGACGCAGTCCAAAACGCGATGTCCTCTCTGCTACATCCCCTGTGCATAGATATAGATGTCTATGCACAGGGAATGAGCAGACTGAGAACAATCTCAGCTCTGCTACATCATCTCTGTGCACAGACATTCATGTCTGTACACAGGGAATGAGCAGACTGAGAACAATCTCAGCACTGCTACATCAGACAGCAGGCGGGCTCTAGGACCCTGCAGCTGGCAGCCAGCACACTGAGCAGACAGGACTCTTATCTGTGCGAGTTTCCCAGCGATTACTTACAAAGTAAACGAGTCCAATGCAAATAAATGACAAAACTAGGATTGCTTCAGGCTGAAGCTTCCGAGACACATCTGCGATTTGTAAATCTCACACTACTCGCTATTACTCGCTTCCCCATTCATTAACATTGGACTCGCTAGACCCGCAACGAGTAGCGAGTCCTGTGCTCGGACTCGCTAGAGTCAAGCGATTCCGAGTAATTTAGGATTCGCCCATCACTATTATGTGGCTGAGTTCTGAGTCACCAACGAGGTCATTGTTAAGGCGTCAAACACACCAATGCATGCTGCCCAGCGGGAAACCTGACGATCAAAAAATGGTCCAGGCCATTCCGACACGATCGGCGATCTCACAGCGGGGGCCCGGTCGCTGCTACATGTCACACATAGCGAGATCGCTGGCGAGGTCGCTGTTACATCACAAAACCTGTGACAAAACAGAAATCTTGTTAGCGATCTCACTAGGTGTGACGAGAGCTTTAGTTATAGCATTTAATAAATGGCAAGTATTGTGACCATCTCCAGCATACAATGGTTAGCACCTACCCTAATTGGTCAGAGTAAGAACAACCTAATAATTATCTTAATAACTTGTAACAGAGTCCACTCCACCTAAGGCTCCTTGATGTGAGGAACGGAGGCTAACCCTTGTGTTTACCACTTTATTCTACTGTAGCAAAATGGAAAGTTGGCAGAACTCCCAATACATCAGAGATTGCCGCATATAGGACTTTGTAGCCACAGACTTGTCAGAAGGCCTCTTCTAGCTGAATAGAAGAAAGCCAATTGAGCTGATGAATCACATTTCTTTTAAAGGGCCTTTATCAGCACAGAATGACTGTTCAAACCAAAACAGGCACTCGGTGTATTATGTCGTGGCCAAATATTTACGTGCTCCTGCTTGTTTTTCTTCTATCTCCACCCTCTTCTCTTCTTTGATTCATAGAGTCAAATAAAGGCAAATATAGGTGGAAATCCAGAAGGTGGGGAGGCACATTTAAGTGTTTGGCCGCGCCATGATGCACCAAGCAAGTTGGTTTGAACAGCCATTCAGTGCTGACAGAGTCCTTTTAATTCATGTGGACTGGAAAGTATTTGTGAGTCACTTAACTGGTGAAGAGCAGCACCATTATGCATCATGTAAGGAAGCAAGTTGGTGTGAATATTGTGTTACATTAGGCAGTATTACTGGGATTCTGTGACTAGCGTACTTCCTCGGCACAGTCACACCCACCATGGTAACCGCGCGTTATTCTCATCATGTCAGGTCTGCTAAGTTACTTGTTGCAGAACTCCATCCACTGCTGCTCTGCATGTGGCTTCCATCGGTCCTTAGGGGCGTACCCTGTCTCTGCAAGATTTTAAGCCTGCTGTGTCCTGCTGTTCAATCCCATGCAAGCAGGGCCTCTTTTAGACAACTCCTTCAACCACTCTTTACCAAAATGTGGTTCCTAATCTACAAGTCTCCAGTTCAATGCATTTACCTGTTTTGATTCTCTCATTAATGACCCAGCTTGCTTACCCATTCTGTCTCACTTCTCTACTCTTGACCCCAGCTTTTTACCCTGACCCTTTGCTGTCTGTCCCCACCTTGGACCCTCTGACTATGCCTTTGTCTTCCCCTACAGTACCCCATAGCCGTATCTATTACCTCTGACCTCTGGTCCTGCCCTGGAGTGGTACCTGGTGTCTACCAACAGCCCAGCTTTCCTCACCATTAGAGACTCTAGTGAAGTCCCGGTAAACACTTAGTCATGCCTCTCAAGGCTAAGCCTTGGCCATGGCACAGTGAGTCCAAACCCACCAGTGAGTCCAAACCCACCAGCATAGCAGATACCTTGTGTGCTGCAATTCATGTAGATGATACTTTGACATGTACCACCGACAGATCCTAAACATTGTTGCCTAATAACATTCTGAACCTGCCCATCACCCACACTTAGAGCCACGCTGTCAGAAGGTAATTAATTTTATTCCTCCTGGCTGTGTTAAGCTTCAAGTCAAAGGGGCGACTCCAGCATAGTTTCACTTATGTTCAGTGCATAGTGAGCGGCAGTTGTAGACATGCCCCTTGCACTGACTGATAGCCAGTTCAAATGTGAAATGGCTGTTAGTGAGAAAGGTGAACTTGTAAAACTTATGCATTAGTATCTGCTGCAAATTATGCCCACAACACATTTGAAAAAATTGAGAGCGCAGGATCTATTTTGTTCTATCTAGACTTCAGTTTGAGTCTGTGTGAGTGTCTGTCCTATATTTCTTGTCTATGTGTAATGGAGAAGACGGTTTATTTTAGATAAGAACCACATGTGATTTCTTTGTCCAAGAAACTAAGAAGCTTTGGAATGTGAAACTTAAGAAGTTTAAGTCAAACCAAGACTCTCCAAGGCTAGTTTCACACTTGCGGACCCCTCCGCAGCGTCCTGCGGAGGGGATCTGCAAGCTGAACGCAGGCACCACAAGTCCCTATGTTTAACATGGGGACGCAAGTGCCTGTGCTCGGGTGCAGATGGCCGTGCGCACCCATTGCCGGCAATATGTGATTTGTGCGCATGCGGATGCTTGCGCACAACTCACACAGTCTCATCCGCACCAGGAATGCGACATGTCGTGTTCAGGGTGCGGACGAGAGTGTGTGATTTGAGTGCAGTCATACGCCTGCGTACAAATCATATATTGCAGTGAATAGGTGCGCACGCCAGTCTGCATCAGAGCGCAGACACCTGCATCCCCAAGTTAAACATAGGGACTTGCGGTGCCTGTGCTCAGCTTGCGGATCTTCTCCGCAGGATGCTGCGGAGGGGTCCGCAAGTGTGAAACCGGCCAAAGCTGGCTATACAGGATGCAAATGTTTAGCCACAAGGATATACCATATATATGTTAATTCTGGCACTATGTAACAGATAAGCTGTGCCAATGTATGTCCGAGAAATGCCTATATAATTGAGATGCAATGATTTAATGAACACCTTTTACTTTTGAAACAAAGAGAGAGCTGCTTCTGACTCATGACTATATCAATGTGGTTTCTCCATATATGTTTGTACATGGTCTCTATAATTTAATGTGGAGCAAACACAAAGTCTTAGGCCGGCTTCACAACACGTTTTTTTCAGGTTCACACCGGACAGCCCCAGACCCGATATGGTGCAAATGCATACCTAAAGGGCTGGGTGGGGCCGGAGGGCAGTGCTTTGCCATCCGGTTTTGTTTCTGTCCGGCAGCATCAGGCTGCATTCGATTTTTGTCCCGGACACAAAATCGCAGCTTGCAGCATTTTTGTGTCCGGGGCTAAAATCTGACAAAATTGGATCCTCCCGGTTCCGGTACGATCCGTCGTCCCCTAACATGGGAGGCTATGAGCGCCAGATCACACCGGATCCGGCTGCCGGATGCGGAGTGCTGAGGTTTAGTGGCGGCCGGCGCTGAACTTCATCACCTGGAGAGCTCCCGGCTGAAATTTCAGAACCACGGCTAGCTTGCCGCTAGACGCGATTTTGAAATATCAGAACTTCTGACAGCACACCGCACACTGCCAATTCCGGCAGAAAACAGGACCGAAGGACATATTTGCCCTCCGGTTCTGTTTGTCCGGAGCTGTCAGGCTGTGTCAGGTGCATCCAGCAAAACACCGGACACAGCCTGACAGCTCAAAAATTTTGGTGTGAACTTAGCCTTCATAGTCCCATGCTGAGAGGCAACAAAAACATAAAGTAGTTCCAATTGCAACTCTGTCATGGATGGATGCAGAGGCTGATATTTCATGCACTATTCTGGTCCATAAACTTTTTCCTATAAAGACAGCACAATGACCAAAAATACACTTGTCTGAAATAGCCCCAATTATGAAGAGCGCCTAATCAGAGCATCCTGCCTGGTTATCACACCACCACATCAACTTTCGCAGTCAATGCTTTGATGCCAAGACAACCATGTGCCTGCGCAACATTCAATGTTTCTATTCATTGTTTTTTTATTCTTTATTCTAGCTCCAACTAGTAGAGACTTATTTAATCTATCTCAACATGGATCTGCTTTCAGATTTTGCATGACCATTTGTAGTAAATGTTACTTGCATTCCATGTTCTGTTCCATTTTCCAATAAAAATACACGTTGGGCAATGGAAGGAGTTTGCCATGACGTGAGTGATTTTCCATGGTGAAAATTGTTTTCTTTGTGGTAAATATAATATGTATGTCTGCCTCTTTCATGTTGAATATCAAGATAGCGAAATGTGTCACAGCAATAAGATCAATTTAACCACTTCATTGCTACAAACTAACATACCAGACGTCCACACTACGGCACAATTTTGGTTGAAAGTTTAAGTATATAGCTACGTACTGCAATGGTGAAGTCATAGATATCACAAATCCCTGCAGTCATGCCTTTTATATGACACATAAGTGGTTTGGCAGAGGTATCGGGCTTCACACTGGTTACAGCCCTAACAAAAGGATACAGACAAGCATAAAACATTGCAGCACAATGTGAAATGAACAACAGTATTGCTGTGCATTACTGGATAAATTGAGCGGTTCTGAATTTTACCGGGAAATTTGATGTGCAGCAGAGTTATTCTCCGTGAATTGCATGTTCGCTACTATGCTCTGACTTCTTCCCACTCCTAGGAGCATAATTAACATAACATTTAATTAAGTGCAAAGAGCTCAAACTCATCTCCTGGCTTACCTGTCTGACCAACCCTGCTGCACTCTGCCCAATAACTGGTTCGCGAGGTATCTCCATGTGAGATTGTGAGTGACTGCACATACAGCCAGCTGCCACCTTGCTGAATTCGCATGGAGCAAAGTACAAAAAATCTGTATACTCCAGGCTGTGGAATTTTGTAAAGTTTCAGTAGGATTCAATTCTAGTCAAATAAATTCACCCATCGCTATTATTGAAACAATGGTATGCCCGATTCAAGTAGTCCAAATGGTGTGAATATGTTTTTTTTCACCTGGGGCAATAATTCAGTTTTTCACCCCTCAACCCTAAGTGAAACTTGCTAAAGTGACTTAAATATTTAGGCCCTTTTCACATCTAAGCCTGGTCTTTTGCTTCATTTGCGTTTCTATGGCCTGTTTCACATATATGCGCTCACTGCGCTATGCTGCCCTGCCTGCCCTGTGCCAGCGCAAAAGAAAGCGCAGGGGCATTTAGGACCTGGGGCAGCCTAGCGCAGTGAGCGCATACATGCCCTCACTAGCGCTCAGCTGCGTTCGGTGGCCCCATTATAGCCTATGGCCGAACACAGCTGAGCAGATGTGAAAGATGTGAAAACACTCTTATACAAACACTATGTAACAGCACTCTGCAAACATTATATATATGAAATCCATTATTGCTACACATGTAAACATGTGAGGCAACCTCTTTCCTATGGGATCCTATACTAAAGACTCATTTCTGTTTCTGTCTAGGCCTCACGTTAACTTGAGAATCACGTTAACTTGGGAAGAACTGGATTCTTGTGACGCTAGTTACAACACGGACAAGCAGGAGTACAATAGTCAAGCATTCAGGACAGATACCAGGATACCATGTCAAGACAGAGGGAATAAAACAGAGGTGTAGTTAAGTCACACTCCAAAGTCAGTTAGCTGTTGAGGAGCAGAACAGAACAGTGAGACAAGACAAAAGAATGGTCAAACACAGACAATGTCAAGCAGCAAAAGATCAATTCCCAGGGCTCAGACTCTAGAGACCAACATAGCATCACAGAGCTGAAACTAAGAATTGTATGAATTGCAGCAGTGCTAAAAGGCTGAGCAATTCAATAAGACAAGGAGCAGCTGCAGAATCTCAGCACAAGTTAGAAAGAGATTGGGGGAATGGGCTGTCAATAAGAAAACCAACAGGCCAGCACATCTCAGCTCCAGATAGGATAACTAAACTGTCAATCACCCAGCCCAGAACACCCTGAATGCTGAGCAGAGGAAGCTTGACAATTCTGCTTTAGGCTACGTTCACACATTTGCGTATTTTGCTGCACTTTTTTGCGCGCGCTTTTTGCCGCGTTTTTCGGCCATGCAAAAAAGCGCAGCAAAATACGCAGGGGCTTTCACACACTGCGCTTTCTTTACCCCAGAAAGCGCAGTGATGTCACAGAGGGGAGGAAGAATCCTGCTTCCTCCTCCCCTCTGTGACAGCCCCATTAGATTTCACAGTGTATTAATATACACTGTGAAATCTAAATTAAACAGAGGCAAATGTATGTAAAATAAAAAAGAATGAATACATCACCTCTCCAGTGCCTTCTCCCACTGTCTGGTGCCTTCTGCCGCTGTCCGGTCTCCGGTTGTAAGTGAGAGGTGTACTGATAAGACCTGTGGTGACGTCAGAGGGGGGGGCGTTCCCGGGGCATTCCCATCGCTGATTGGCTGTTCGCGGTCATGTGATATGTATCACATGACCGCGAGTGCCCGGGAACGCCCCTCTGACATCACCACAGGTCCTGTCAGAAGAGATCTCACTTGGAACCGGGGATCGCACAGCGGCAGAAGGCGTCGGACAGGTGAAGTATTGATTCTTTTTTATTTTTCATTCACTTGCTTTTGTTTAATTTAGATTTCACAGTGTGTATTAATACACTGTGAAATCTAATGGGTGGCCACAGCTGTCACAGAGGGGAGGAGGAAGCAGGATTCTTCCTCCCCTCTGGGAGAATACGCAGAAGTAGCTGCGTAAACAATTGACATATCAATTGTTTACGCAGCTGCGTTTTCTCCCGGAAAACGCACTGCGTATTTTTACGCAATATCTGCACTGCAAAGTGAATTTCCCATTCACTTTGCTGGCAGACAAAAGGCACATTGCGTATTTTGAAAAGCACGCGTAAAAAAACGCGGCAAAATACGCAATGTGTGAATGCAGCCTTACTGTTAAGATACTGGGGGAAAATTCTTTTTGGAAGTCAATAGAAATACTTGGGCCAACTCAAAAAATAGCTGGTGTCTCTGTGTGGGGATCCATATCTTTTAGACATTTGTTAAGAGAAAAGATAAAGTGGCTAACCCCAGTATGGGGTTGTACTTCTTTCTTTTTAGGGCAGTACAAAAAAACTATTGACAAGAGGAAGAGTTGCATTAAGGCCATGTTCAGATGAGATGGCATATACGTGTGTGCAGAGGAGGCTCATGAAGTACTTGCTAAACATGTGGAATAATATTGTAGACTATCTAGTATTATATCCAGTAAAATTGTATATTGTGTGGTACAGCATTTATTACAATGGGTAATGGGTGCCACTGTTTGTTTTGGCATCTATGTTTAACAGAGGCTATGAACATGAGATCAATAAAACTTTTAGATCACTTCATAATAACTATGTGTTTAAAGAGATGGAAAATTGAGACATTCACTCAGTTAAATACATAGCAGAGCTCTGCAATCGAACAATGCCATCCACTGGGCAAAGGTTATAAGAAAGAGAAAGAATTGTATCAGCAGGAGACACCAGGTCATGTAATCGCTGTGTCATGGTTAGGAATTACAAAAGACCCAGGAGACCATAGAAGGGGAGGAGTCTGATGGCTTAACCTGTTTCAGAACAGACGTATGGCAGCATTTGACCTTGTTTGTAGACAATCGCCAGCAAGAGGCAAACCAGTGAAGTGTGGCCTCAGTCTTGAAAAGAAAAGAGTGATTAAAAGATGAGAATCCTGCTGGGGAATCAAGAGGACCGGATAACCAAAGGAATCAAGTGGACCAGATGACCAGAGGAATCGAGAGGATAGGCTGACAATAGGAATCGAGAGTACTGGTTGACCAAAGGAATCGAGACGACCAGCCGACAAGGGGGCAGATAAATGAAATCCAGACAACTGCAAGTCCAGATAGAGGAATACATGTGACATGCAGTGTATATTACGGTACAGAGGAGACCAGGACTGAGTTTTAGGAGATGGAGGGGGCCAGCACAATGCTTCACCAAAAAGACTCAGTATTAAGAGACTTACAGCCTAATGGAGTAGCATTACTGACTCTCATTAGGGCCTGTTCCGGGATCCCGAAGTAGACTTATCAACCAAGCGACAATGATAATGACTACCCGACGGAGGCTGACATACTACAAACTAATGTTTTCGATAATAGTAACTTTTATATCCAGAATCGATATATTAGTAGTGTAAAATACACTGTACTGCTTTCCTGCAATGTTTTACCTTCCTGAACAATGTACCCTAGTTACGTAAATTGCTTGTATTCACTAAATAAATCATTTTTGTTTCAAGTTACCACTGCCTCTCATCTTCTGTGCCGTTTCATCCTCACACCTATTTACATGTCCAAGCAACAATGGCGCTGCCAATTAGAAGGCCTTCATGTCCAGAGGATGAACCCTCACATTGCACATACAAATCTTCATTGACATGTGTTTTTTCTGAAAAACTCAAAGAATTTTGTTAGGCCTAATACACCAGAATTCTGGTTTAATTTATGCCAAAAACTATCTTACATGTTATCCATCACATTTTCAGTGTGTTTTGGACATTTTATTGCTTATCACTTGGCCAGAAATATAACTTTCCAGCATCAAATTTGTCTTCCAACATAATCTGTGCTAAACCTGTGATAAATTCAGTGAAATGTAAGACTGCCTGCTAGAGTTGGGCAAATAGATTCACAGGACCCTGTATCCTTATGTCTCCCTCCACATAACATTTATAAAGTTCTGGTGGGAGAGATAATTAGATCAAGGAGCAATTGTTCTTCTATGGAAGCTTTTTTTCCAATGACACAACTGCCATTTCCAAATGTCTATCTCAATGGGTCTCTCCTGTGTGGTTCCTACATAGGGAACATGCCATAGCTTCAGATAAAGATGGGGATACTCTTTTTTTCCACAACTCCCAAATCAGTTGCCAAACAAAGAGGATCTGTTGCCATTGTCTTTTCTACAGCATATAGTGTAAAGCATCATAAAATATGTAACATTAACAACAATACAATTCTACCAATTCAGAAGGCAGGAATGTTTCTGCAGTTTCCTTCTACTCTGCTTCCATACATTGTCATCAGTAGGGATGAGTTAACCGAACTTTAAACTTTAAAGCATTGCTGTGCTCGGGTATACTCGGTCCTCGGCCCAGTGTGAGCCACTTGCAGTGTTTGAATGGCTCTCACTGGGGTCAAATCAAAATTATCGGATGTAGTGTGTACAAATAAGAAAACACCCTTTCTTTATTTATGGTTGACTGTACATAAGGTTGAGGGCCATACTGCCCAACTGCCCAATCAATGACTTCCAATGAGGTTTGGGTCAAGTTTGGGTTCAGAACATAACTTTTAATAAAGTCAGGCTGAAACCCAGAACCTGAACTAATATGGGTCCACTCATTTCTAGTTGTCAGACTTTTTCACTTTTAGTCCAGGGTATAGAAAGAGTTAGTCCAGCCGTAAGATAAGGTGGCTATAAAGGCAAGTTTCTTAACATAGAAGCCTTTAGGATATTTTCTCTTAGCAGTGGTATTTCACATAGCTTGTCCACACTGTATTCTCATCCCACCTCTCATCCAACTCTCTCTTTGACGTCCTTCAATCCGGCTTCTGCCCCCACCACTCTACTGAAACTGCCCTGACCAAAATTACTAACGACTTGCTCACGGCCAAAGATAACAAACAGTTCTACATCCTCCTCCTTTTAGACCTGTCCTCTGCATTCGACACAGCCGACCACTGCCTCTTATTACAGATCCTCTCTCCCATTGGTATCACTGACCTTGCCCTCTCCTGGATTACCTCCTATCTTTCCAACCGCCCATTTAGAGTCTCCCACTCCCACACAACCTCCTCACCCCATCCCCTCTCTGTTGGGGTCCCTCAAGGCTCTGTTCTGGGGCCCCTCCTTTTCTCCATCTATACTCTTGGTCTCGGACAACTCATAAAGTCCCATGGCTTCCAGTATCACCTGTACGCTGATGACACCCAGATCTACCTCTCTGGCCCAGACGTCACCTCTCTGCTGTCCAGAATCCCGGAGTGTCTATCAGCCAAATCCTCCTTCTTCTCCTCCCGCTTCCTAAAAGTCAATGTAGACAAAACCGAACTCATCCTCTTTCCTTCATCTCACACACCTTCCTTGCCAGACTTATCTATCACAATAAATGACATCACACTTTGCTCTGTACCTGAAGTCCGCTGCCTTGGAGTAACACTTGACTCTGCATTGTCCTTCAAACCGCACATCCAAGCCCTTGCCACCTCCTGCCGTCTCCAACTCAAAAACATTGCCAGAATCCGTCCCTTCCTCAACTCCCACTCTGCTAAGCTACTCATGCATGCCCTCATCATCTCCCGCCTTGACTGCTGCAACCTCCTACTCTGTGGCCTTCCTGCTAACACTCTTGCACCACTTCAATCTGTCCTTAACTCTGCTGCCCGACTAATCCACCTCTCTCCTTGCTATTCCTCCACGTCTCCCCTCTGCAATTCCCTCCACTGGCTCCCAATTCACCAGCATATCCAATTCAAACTACTAACATTGACTTACAAAGCCATCCACAATCTGTCCCCCCCATATATCTCTGAACTAATCTCCCGATATCATCCAACTCGTAATCTTCGATCCTCCCAAGACCTCCTTCTTTCCTCCACACTTGTACGTTCCTCATCTAACCACCTGCAAGACTTCGCCCGAGCATCCCCCATCCTCTGGAACTCTGCATCCCATCACGTCTGACTGTCCCCTACACTCAGAACCTTCAAGCGGAACCTGAAAACTAGTGATGAGCGAGTACTAAAATGCTCGGGTGCTCAAAGCTCGGGCCGAGCATCCCGAGATACTCGTGTACTCGGCCCGAGTAACGAGCCCAATGTTATCCTATGGGAGACACGAGTATTTTTATGAAATGACTGCCGGCTGCCTGGAAAAACCCTAAAAATGTCACAAAAGTCTCAGAAGAGTGCTGAAATGACATGGCAACACCATGGGGAAGACCCCTGGAAGCATTTCTCACTCAAAAGTCACAGCTCTGAACAATGTTGTCCGAGTTTCACGCCAATTTTACGGAGTCTCCAGAAAACCTTCCAAAATGACACCAAAATGAATATTTAGGTTGGAAATGTTAAGGGCACATACCCAATAGTGAGATACAGCTGTTGTATGTCACTTTTTGTGATTACATAAAAGATTTTACGTGAAAACATTGTGCGACACTCCGATGACCCTGACAAGAGACGTACATGAAGCCCTGTCTAGAAATAAAGTGCCCATTTTGAGGAACTGGGTCTATTGTAGTATCTTCCTTTGCAAGGGCAGTCAAAAATTGGGAGGTTCACCAATGCCCTGGATACAGACATGCAGGATGGCCTGTAAACAAGAACTGGGTGTATTTTAGTATAGCCCTTTGGTCAGGGCAGCCAAAAATTGGGAGGTTCAACAATGACCCATGCTTACAGACATGTAGTAGGGCCTGTAACCCTCAAGTGGGTGTATTTTAGTATAGCCCTTTGTGTTGTGTTTTTAACTTGTTCACATGATTATGTGCACCTGTTGCAGCTGCTGATGATGTCTTGTAGGCGGTTCTGCTCCACCTATATAAGGTAGAAGCAGACATTTGCAGTTGTTAGTGACCCGTTGAAGGGCAGCACGCCCGAAACGGTGCCGTCGTCACCCGGTCCCCCTCCCTGCACCGTGTAACAACTACCCAAATAAAGGACTCCGCATGTCGCAACTCCGGTGAGTGCCGCTCTTTTCTTATACCTTGTGTGTATTTTACTATAGCCCTTTGGTCAGGGCAGCCAAAAATTGGGAGGTTCAACAATGACCCATGCTTACAGACATGTAGTAGGGCCTGTAACCCTCAAGTGGGTGTATTTTACTATAGCCCTTTGGTCAGGGCAGCCAAAAATTGGGAGGTTCAACAATCACCCATGCATACAGACATGTAGTAGGGCCTGTAACCCTCAAGTGGGTGTATTGTAGTATAGCCCTTAGGTCAGGGCAGGCAAAAATTGTGAGGCTCCTCTTTGTCCCTGGATGGAGACGTGCAGGAGGGCCTGTTAAGAAGAACTGGGTGTATTGTTGTAGAGCCCTTAGGTCAGGGCAGCCAAAAATTGTGAGGCTCCTCTTTGTCCCTGGATGGAGACATGCAGGAGGGCCTGTTAAGAAGAACTGGGTGTATTGTAGTAGAGCCCTTTGGTCAGGGCAGCCAAAAATTGGGAGGTTCAACAATCACCCATGCATACAGACATGTAGTAGGGCCTGTAACCCTCAAGTGGCTGTATTGTAGTAGAGCCCTTTGGTCAGGGCAGCCAAAAATTGGGAGGTTCAACAATGACCCATGCATACAGACATGTAGTAGGGCCTGTAACCCTCAAGTGGGTGTATTGTAGTATAGCCCTTAGGTCAGGGCAGCCAAAAATTGTGAGGCTCCTCTTTGTCCCTGGATGGAGACATGCAGGAGGGCCTGTTAAGAAGAACTGGGTGTATTGTAGTAGAGCCCTTTTGTCAGGCCAGCCAAAAATTGGGAGGTTCAACAATCACCCATGCATACAGACATGTAGTAGGGCCTGTAACCCTCAAGTGGGTGTATTGTAGTATAGCCCTTAGGTCAGGGCAGCCAAAAATTGTGAGGCTCCTCTTTGTCCCTGGATGGAGACGTGCAGGAGGGCCTGTTAAGAAGAAATGGGTGTATTGTAGTAGAGCCCTTTGGTCAGGGCAGCCAAAAATTGGGAGGCTCCTATTTGTCCCTGGATGGAGACGTGCAGGAGGGCCTGTTAAGAAGAACTGGGTGTATTGTAGTAGAGCCCTTTGGTCAGGGCAGCCAAAAATTGGGAGGTTCAACAATCACCCATGCATACAGACATGTAGTAGGGCCTGTAACCCTCAAGTGGGTGAATTGTAGTATAGCCCTTAGGTCAGGGCAGCCAAAAATTGTGAGGCTCCTCTTTGTCCCTGGATGGAGACATGCAGGAGGGCCTGTTAAGAAGAACAGGGTGTATTGTAGTAGAGCCCTTTGGTCAGGCCAGCCAAAAATTGGGAGGTTTAACAATCACCCATGCATACAGACATGTAGTAGGGCCTGTAACCCTCAAGTGGGTGTATTGTAGTATAGCCCTTAGGTCAGGGCAGCCAAAAATTGTGAGGCTCCTCTTTGTCCCTGGATGGAGACGTGCAGGAGGGCCTGTTAAGAAGAACTGGGTGTATTGTAGTAGAGCCCTTTGGTCAGGGCAGCCAAAAATTGGGAGGCTCCTATTTGTCCCTGGATGGAGACGTGCAGGAGGGCCTGTTAAGAAGAACTGGGTGTATTGTAGTAGAGCCCTTTGGTCAGGGCAGCCAAAAATTCTGAGGCTCCTCTTTGTCCCTGGATAGAGACATGCAGGAGGGCCTGTTAAGAAGAACAGGGTGTATTGTAGTATAGCCCTTTTGTCAGGGCAGCCAAAAATTGGGAGGCTCCTCTTTGTCCCTGGATAGAGACGTGCAGGAGGGCCTCAAAACATTTTTCACATTGAAAAGATGCGGGTATCCTGTCTTTGTAATGCCCATTCAAAAAGAATGGGCGTAAAAATTTACCACTGGGGGTATACCTGAAACAACAGCCAAACTATTGTAACGGTCATCATGGTGGCACATGAGGAGAAGGAGGAGCAGTCCAGCGATTAGCCAAAGAATAGGAAGACGACGTGGTGGATGATCCAGTAGCTGACCCAACCTGGCAGGAGTATATGCAGAGCGAGGACAGCAGTGCACAGGGGGAGGGAGGCATAGCATCCCAACAGGCAGTACGAAGCAGGGTCGGGTACGCAGGCATAAGGCAGGCAACCGTTCCCCGGAACAAAAACACGACACAAGGTGCCTGTGCAAATGTTAGGTCTTCCCGAGTCTGGCAGTATTTTCAGTTGGCTCCAGATGACTCTAAAAAGGCCATTTGCAAGACCTGCCATGCCAGCATCAGCAGGGGTACGAAAAGTAGCAGCCTGACCACCACCAGCATGATCAGGCACATGTCAGCCAAGCACCCGACTTTGTGGAAAGTACAACAGAGTCGAGGAGCGGTGCTTGCTGATGTCACTGCTACGTCTTTGCCTGTTGTGCGTGCGAGCCAATCCCCTGTCCATGCTGGCCGCGAACAAGCCTCCGGCCCTGCACCTGAAGTTGCCCACGTACAAATTACACCACCATCAAGCACGTCCTTGTCCCAGCGCAGTGTTCAATTATCCATTCAGCAAACATTTGAACGCAGGGGCAAATACGCTGCCAACGCCCCACATGCCACAGTCCTGAATGATCACATTTCGCGACTCATTGCACTACAAATGTTGCCTTTCCGGCTGGTGTAGACGGAAGCATTCTGCGACCTGATGGCGGCTGCTGTCCCACGTTACTCGGTCCCCAGCCGCCACTATTTCTCCAGATGTGCCGTCCCCGCATTGCATAACCACGTGTCCAACAGCATCACACGTGCCCTGAACAACGCTGTTTCAGCCAAAGTCCACCGAATAATAATAATAATAATACAGCTTTATTTATATAGCGCCAACATATTACACAGCACTTTACAATGTAGGGTTAGAGTACAGAAAATATAATACAGTAAGTAATTACAGTAGAGCACAAATACAGTAGAATAATTGGATACAAAACAATAGGCATAGAATCAATGTAAAAAAGAAAATACAAAAAATAAAGCAAGAAATGAAGGTGACCCTGCTCAAAAGAGCTTACAATCTACAACGGGATAGGGGTTGCACAAGGTACAGGGGCTTATTGCACTGATGGTCCAGGCATCTCGAGGAAATGGGGCATAGAACTAAGCTTACATGGATGGTCATTATACAGTCTGTGTAGACCTTTTTGGTTTGGTGGAGTTTGTAGAAGAGTAATGTCCAGAGGGATAGGCCATTCACTATCCACAGTACAAAGGACTTCTATTAGGGAGTATGATAGGCCGCCTTAAAAAGATACGTTTTTAGGGATCGTCTGAAGCCATGCAAGTTGTGGATAGTCCTGATTTCTTTTGGTAAAGCATTCCAGAGGTTTGGTGCAGCTCTGGAGAAGTCTTGGAGCCGGGAGTGGGAGGATCGGATTATTACCGATGTCAGTCGAAGGTCATTTGAGGAACGTAGAGCGCGAGTGGGGTGATAGACAGAGATGAGGGAGGAGAGGTAGGGGGGTGCTGCACTGTGAATAGCTTTGTGGGTGATAAGAAGCAATTTGAATTTGATGCTGTAGTATACGGGCAGCCAGTGCAATGACTGGCACAGAGCAGAGGCATCTGAGTAACTATTGGCCAGATGGGTGATCATGGCTGCTGCATTAAGGATGCACTGGAGAGGAGAAACTCTGGTGAGGAGGAGGCCGCTTAATAGAGAATTGCAATAGTCAAGGCGGTAATGGATTAGGGCCACGGTGAGGGTTTTTGTTGTTTACAGGGTGAGAAAGGGACGGACTCTGGAGATATTGTTCAAGTGTAAGTGACATGAGTGGACGAGACATTGTGTGTGGGAGGAGAAGGAGCGATCGGTGTCAAACATAACACCAAGACAACGAGCCTGCTGCCTAGGCATTATCGTGGTGCCACAAACTGAGAGAGAGATGTCCGATTTAGGGAGGTTAGTGGATGGGGGGAGCAGAAGAAGTTCAGTTTTGGAAAGGTTTAGTTTCAAATAGAGAGTGGACATGATATTGGAAACTGCAGCTAGACAGTCATTGCTGTTCTTTAATACCGCAGGGGTAAGGTCAGGGGCTGAAGTGTATAACCACAGACACGTGGACAAGTGCTTGTGGGCAAGGCCGCTACATCTCCTTGACAAAACACTGGGTTAATATTGTGGAGGCTCTGACACAGTCTGATCGAGGGACGGAACACGTCCTTCCCACACCAAGGATAGCAGGCCCTACCTCTGTCAGGGTTTCACCGACACTATACAGCTCCGGAATGTCATGCTCTTCAGCCTCCTCCTCCTCCTCCTCCTGCTCATCCTCATCCACGGTACCCTCCACACCAGTCCCAAGCTGGAAGCACTGCAGCACTGCCTCTGCGAAGCGGCAACAGGCTGTGCTGAAGCTAGTCTGCATAGGTGACAAACCCCACAATGCAGAAGAGGTGTTGACAGCTCTGAAACAGCAGGCAGATCACTGGCTCACACCTCTGAACCTAAAGCCAGGAAAGGTCGTGTGTGACAATGGATGGAACTTGGTGGCAGCTTTGAGGCGAGGCCAGCTGACGCATGTTCCATGCGTGGCCCACGTGCTCAACCTAGTGGTTCAGAGGTTTCTAAAGTCATACCCAGAGCTGTCTGAACTGCTGATAAAAGTTCGCCTTCTGTCTACACATTTTCGCAAGTCACCTGCTGCTTCAGCCGACCTTGGCGGATTTCAGCGCCGTTAGCGTCTTACGGCCCACAGACTGGTGTGTGATGTCCCCACGCGTTGGAATTCAACTCTGCACATGTTGGTCAGGATATGTGAGCAGAAGAGGGCAGTTGTTGACTACCTGCATCACCTAAGCCGTCGGGAAATGCTTCAAACTCAACACATAACACCTGAGGAGTGCAGATGGATGTCCGACCTATGTACCGTCCTCCAAAACTTTGAGGACTCCACCCAGATGGTGAGCGGCGATGACGCCATTATTAGCGTCACCATACCACTACTCTGCCTTCTAAAACGGTCTCTGCTGAAAAACAAAGAGGATGCATTGCAGGCCGAGCGCGATGACTTGGAGCTAGAAACAGTAATGGGTGTGGGTAAAAACACAGAGTCCAGCCTCATCTCATCACAACGTGCAGTGGAGGACTATGACGAGGAGGAGGAGGATGAAGACATGGAGCAACTCTCTGGCCAAATTGAGGATATGACATGCACACCAGTCATACCCTCGATTCAGCATGGCTGACCAGAGGACAGGGGAGATGAGGAGGAGGAGGAGGAGGAGGAGGAGGACAGCATGTTCAGTCATCGTGTTGGTCTGGATACTAAAGTGATGGCTGTTAAGAGACTGGCGCACATGGCTGACTTTATGGTAAGCTGCCTGCCTCGTGACCCTCGCGTTCAGAACATCTTGGCTGACAATCTGTACTGGTTGGCAACACTGTTAGACCCACGGTACAAGGAGAACTTTATGTCTGTCATTCCTGAGGCGGAGAGGTCAGCCAAAACGCAGCAGTTCCAGAAGGCCTTAGTCACGGAAGTAGGCAAATCATTCCCCTCACAAAACGCTAGCGGCATAGGTCAGGAATCGGTAGACAACCAAGGGGTACGGCCGAGAGGGTCACAAGTCCAATCCGCCAAAGGTAGGGGAACAGTCTTTACGAGGTGGGACAGTTTTCTCAGCCCCTCACGTACCACAGCCCCTGAGGTGCGGGGTAGTGACACAAGAAATGCTAAGTTTGGTCAGATGGTCAACTGTACTGCGAGATTCCTCTGTGCCTTACAATTATTGGGTCTCCAAGCTGGACACGTGGCATGAATTGGCTCTCTACGCCTTGGAAGTCCTGGCCTGCACTGCCGCTAGCATTTTGTCACAGCGTGTTTTTCAGTGCCGCAGGTGGAATCATTACTGATAAACGCAACCGCCTGTCAACTGAAAATGCTGACAGGCTGACTGAGATCAAGATGAACAAGGGTTGGATTGGGCCAGACTTCACCACACCACCAACAAATGACAACTGAATTTAAATTTTGTAATGGGAATTTGCCATGTACCTCCACTGACCCATGGGTACACACTTCTGGACTTCCGAGTGTCCAAGTGTGGGATCAGTAATGTCTGTGGACGTGCACTCAGCCAGTTGGTAGGAAGGAGGATCAGGTTGGGAAATGTGCGGTGCAGTATCACGGCTACTGACAATTGACCGCGTGGAAGACAGGGTGTTTGTGGAGGTGCCAATCAGACTAGAAGCATTATCCGCTATCCAAATAAAAAGCTGTTGACACTAGTGTTGGTTCAAGAGCGTAGTACTGCAGCGGGCCCCAACAATTTGGGACAGGACGTGTGAGCGAGTAGATGTGCCACTTTCTTGTTGCGAAATTAGTGCTTGCACACGACCTCGGCCTCTGCCTGCACCACCATCACGTTCACCTCCTTGTTCCTTGCCAACGCCCTTGCGCATTTTGCTTGTATACAGCGACAACAGTCACAGGAGAGGATTTTAGTCCCTAACCTGTATCAAGGTATGACGTACAACAGTGTGGTGACTGTTGAGATGACAAGAGTTAGGATTTTAGTTCCCTAACCTGTATAAAGGGTATGACGTACAACAGTGTGGTGACTGTTGAGATGACAAGAGTTAGGATTTTAGTTCCCTAACCTGTATTAAGGTAGTACGTACATCTGTCTGGTGACTGTTTTGATGACAAGAGTTAGGATTTTAGTTCCCTAACCTGTATAAACGTATGACGTACAACAGTGTGGTGACTGTTGAGATGACAAGAGTTAGGATTTTAGTTCCCTAACCTGTATAAAGGGTATGACGTACAACAGTGTGGTGACTGTTGAGATGACAAGAGTTAGGATTTTAGTTCCCTAACCTGTATTAAGGTAGTACGTACACCTGTCTGGTGACTGTTTTGATGACAAGAGTTAGGATTTTAGTTCCCTAACCTGTATAAACGTATGACGTACAACAGTGTGGTGACTGTTGAGATGACAAGAGTTAGGATTTTAGTTCCCTAACCTGTATAAAGGTATGACGTTACAACAGTGTGGTGACTGTTGAGATGACAAGAGTTAGGATTTTACTTCCCTAACCTGTATAAACGTATGAAGTACAACATGTGCGGTGACTGTTGAGATGACAAGAGTTAGGATTTTAGTTCCCTAACTTGTAGAAACTTATGACGTACAACAGTGTGGTGACTGTTGAGATGACAAGAGTTAGGATTTTAGTTCCCTAACCTGTATTAACGTATGACGTACAACAGTGTGGTGACTGTTGAGATGACAAGAGTTAGGATTTTAGTTCCCTAACCTGTATAAAGGGTATGACGTACAACAGTGTGGTGACTGTTGAGATGACAAGAGTTAGGATTTTAGTTCCCTAACCTGTATAAAGGGTATGATGTACAACAGTGTGGTGACTGTTGAGATGACAAGAGTTAGGATTTTAGTTCCCTAACCTGTATAAAGGTATGACGTTACAACAGTGTGGTGACTGTTGAGATGACAAGAGTTAGGATTTTAGTTCCCTAACCTGTATAAAGGGTATGACGTACAACAGTGTGGTGACTGTTGAGATGACAAGAGTTAGGATTTTAGTTCCCTAACCTGTATTAAGGTAGTACGTACACCTGTCTGGTGACTGTTTTGATGACAAGAGTTAGGATTTTAGTTCCCTAACCTGTATAAACGTATGACGTACAACAGTGTGGTGACTGTTGAGATGACAAGAGTTAGGATTTTAGTTCCCTAACCTGTATAAAGGGTATGACGTACAACAGTGTGGTGACTGTTGAGATGACAAGAGTTAGGATTTTAGTTCCCTAACCTGTATTAAGGTAGTACGTACACCTGTCTGGTGACTGTTTTGATGACAAGAGTTAGGATTTTAGTTCCCTAACGTGTATAAACGTATGACGTACAACAGTGTGGTGACTGTTGAGATGACAAGAGTTAGGATTTTAGTTCCCTAACCTGTATAAAGGGTATGACGTACAACAGTGTGGTGACTGTTGAGATGACAAGAGTTAGGATTTTAGTTCCCTAACCTGTATTAAGGTAGTATGTACACCTGTCTGGTGACTGTTTTGATGACAAGAGTTAGGATTTTAGTTCCCTAACCTGTATAAAGGGTATGACGTACAACAGTGTGGTGACTGTTGAGATGACAAGAGTTAGGATTTTAGTTCCCTAACCTGTATTAAGGTAGTACGTACACCTGTCTGGTGACTGTAATGGTTTGAAGAGAGGATTTTAGTCCCTAACCTGTATTAAGGTAGTACGTACACCTGTCTGGTGACTGTAATGGTTTCAGGAGACGATTTTAGTCCCTAACCTGTATTAAGGTAGTACGTACACCTGTCTGGTGACTGTAATGGTTTGAAGAGAGGATTTTAGTCCCTAAACTGTATTAAGGTAGTACGTACACCTGTCTGCTGACTGTTTTGATGACAAGAGTTAGGATTTTAGTTCCCTAACCTGTATTAAGGTACTACGTACACCTGTCTGGTGACTGTAATGGTTTGAAGAGAGGATTTTAGTCCCTAACCTGTATTAAGGTAGTACGTACACCTGTCTGGTGACTGTTTTGATGACAAGAGTTAGGATTTTAGTTCCCTAACCTGTATTAAGGTAGTACGTACACCTGTCTGGTGACTGTAATGGTTTGAAGAGAGGATTTTAATCCCTAACCTGTATTAAGGTAGTACGTACACCTGTCTGCTGACTGTTTTGATGACAAGAGTTAGGATTTTAGTTCCCTAACCTGTATTAAGGTACTACGTACACCTGTCTGGTGACTGTAATGGTTTGAAGAGAGGATTTTAGTCCCTAACCTGTATTAAGGTAGTACGTACACCTGTCTGGTGACTGTTTTGATGACAAGAGTTAGGATTTTAGTTCCCTAACCTGTATTAAGGAAGTACGTACACCTGTCTGGTGACTGTAATGGTTTGAAGAGAGAATTTTAGTCCCTAACCTGTATTAAGGTACTAAGTACAAGAGTGTGGTGACTCTAATGGTCACAGAAAAGCTTGGATTCCAATCTGTATCACCCTGCCTATATCCTCCTAGATTAGTCCTGAGAAGGACTGTTCTGGTCACTGGAAATCTTGGACTCCGATCTGGATCACCCTGCCTATGTCCTCCTAGATTAGTCCTGAGAAGGACTGTTGTGGTCAGCAGCAGTTTGCAGCCCTGATCCGGATCTACCTATGAGGGCCGCAAATCTGTCCCTAATCAGCAGCAGACACTCTCCCTACACTCACTGTCTGGAAGGCTATGTGCCGAGCACAGCGCGCCGGGACTTATAAAGGCTCGGTGACGCTGTGCAGGCCGGCCAATCACTGCTATACCACAACTAACAGGGCTGTGGCATTGCAGTGGTCTGTCAGCCAATCCCTGCACGTGAGCTGGCTCTGAAAAGAGCGCCAACATGGAGAGATGACGACCACGAGCACAGCACGAGTATCGCGAGATTACTCGGTGCTCGGCGAGTCGCCCGAGTACAGTGATACTCGTGCGAGTAACGAGTAGTGCCGAGCATGCTCGCTCAACACTACTGAAAACCCATCTCTTCAGAACAGCCTACAACCTGTAATGACCACAGTGCCGCCTCAACACCACTGGATCGGCGCTCCACCACCACCGGACCTGGCAATCCAGCACCACCCGAGCAGACCCAACCTACTGTCTCCCTCCCCATTGCCCTGTAGAATGTAAACCTGCAAGGGTAGGGTCCTCTCTCCCCTCTGTATCAGTCTGTCACTTTGTTCATTATATTTGTAACTTGTCTGTATGCAACCCTTTCTCATGTACAGCACCATGGAATGAATGGTGCTCTATAAATAAATAATAATAATAATAATAATAATGATAGCTAAAACCATATAATCTTGCATTATTAATTGCTTTGGTCTTCTAAGGGTCCCTTTACACGCTGAAAATTTCCAGCGATCCCACCTGGATCACTGGAAAGCCTCCATGCAGTCGCTGGTGAGCTGTCAAGCAGGCAGACTCACCAGCGACCAGTCAGCAGCGACATCGCTGGTAACCAGGGTAATCACCGGGTAACTAAGCAGTGCGCGCTGCTTAGTTACCCTGGTTACCAGTGTCCTCCAGCTTACAGGCTGAGCTAAGCGAAAGGACGCTGGTAACCAGGGTAAACACCGGTTAACTTAGCACAGCGAGCTGCTTAGTTACCCGGTGTTTTCCCCGGTTACCAGTGCCCAGGGTCTAATGTGGTGCGGCGCTGGGCATTGGCTGAGAGGTCGCTGATCGTTGGTCTGTTGTTGTCACACGCAGCGATACGTGCTAACAAGTAGGAGACCAAGGTATTGGTCCTGAACAATTTGCAGCGATCAGAGACATCACAGCAGGGGCCAGGTCGCTGATGCGTGTCACACACTGCAACATCGCTGGAGAGGTCGCTGTTATGTCACAAAACCTGTAATGTTTCAGTGACATCACTAGCGATGTTGCAGTGTGTGAAGTACCCTTTAGCGTTTTTCTTTATTTTGTTTTTATGCCTCATTTGTTCCCTTTAGCATATGTTTATTGTAATTACGCAACACCTGATTCTATTCATGTGATTTTTAACATGCCTTGGGCTGTACATATATATTTCCAACTCAGTCTTGAAGTTTTGCGGAATACTGTATATTGGTGCTTTATAAATAAAATTATTATATTATTATTTCATGCTGTTGTTTGTACTCTCTATGGATCATAAGGGACCCAAAACGCGCCATTTTTCATCTTCTCTTTCCGTGGATTGTTTGATAAAGCCTACTTCATTTTTACCAGAAAGTGGGAGCTGGATTTTCTTCATCCCTCTGATCAAATTTCCCAGGGAACAAAACTGTGCCAACAGGTGTCTGATCTACTTGTCTCTTTTGATGATACTTAGTAAGAACAAAATACAAAAGTATAGATTTTGCTGATCCATGGAGCTCAAAAATTTCTATGCACTAAAGCAAAATAATATCTAATAATAAATGAATGTTCAAACAATGTATGCAGCCATGGTGAAGTGTAGATATATACAGTATTAACATAAAATATAAGTGACCTTGTAATGCTTTGAATGTCACCTGTTCAGATCTTTTATCCAAATTAGCACAAAAAGCTTCATACAACTCATATATGTGTCATTAGTTTATTACTAATGCCGACTGTCTATTCAAATACAAGAGGGAGAATCTCTTTTGATGTCTGCTTGTCCTGACCCTGAAAGTGGAATAAAATCATTATGTGATTAAAGATCTAGGGAAAGTGTCCTTCATAGCTGCCCAGTTCTTTAGCAATATTTACATTCACATCCCAGTCCATTGTCCGAAAAACTAACAGCGATCATTTACCATAACAAAGAGCTCAAGCAACTTGGGGGTCACCCTTATTTTAAATATCAAAACCCTGCTGGAAAACTATAAAAGTCCTCTGCATATTCTACCCTGCCCTCTTTACTAGGCTTCTTGTTTGGTGTATGGCCGGGTTCACACAGTTACAGAGCGTTTACCAGTTAATGTATTGGGATCCTGTTTCCTTTTTTTGTCTTTCCTTAATATATGGCTGTGAGAATCGGGGGAGCTCTGACTACAAAACCTTGGGCTTGTTTTACAGCATGTTAACAAGTCATTTTCTATAATTGCCGCTTGTTTATAAATTGCCATTTTTGGAAGTGTTGTACTGTATCGGAGGCAAACACTGGGGCATAACTCACTGAGAAGCAATGAAAGAAGTGTTAGCCAACATGATGGTAAGGAAGCATGGTTAGAATAATTGGGTCCGTGCTGTCTAAGAGCCATTGTAAGACACTGATTGAGGCTTGCTTTAGGAATATAAATTGCTAGTAGGCATTGTATTACATTACAGTCAACATCGGTGTACAGGATTTTGGCATATTGCCTTAGCCATATTGTGCCCTTGTTATACTGTGTACTTAGGAACAGGATACATAACTAGAGATGTTTTTTACCGAAAGTTATACAAAGTTCCTATTCCCTCTTCGCGTGTGGGGTTAGAATAAATGGCAACCAATAACTTGATTGAACATTAAGTGGTAATGGTTGAAGGATTGCTGTATTTAGTGATGCAGATAGCAGATGGTAATTGTTTAAATGGATTATTAGGGATGAGTGAACCTGTGGAAGCTCGGGTTCTATGGGTTCAGCCAGATTTTTTTTTGTACACATTACATCCGATAATGCTTATTTTACCCCCAGTATGATCCATTTACTCTATGCAGACAGCTCGCACTAGGCTGAGCACTGACTGTACCCGAGCGAAGCAATTCTCACTGCAGTGATTTGTATACGTAAAGCATCCAAACTCTCAACTGGAAGCCTGAAATATTTCGCTACGTCTGTGTTCACTATGAACACCAAACTTTGGTTCACTCATCTCTATTTGTTGAAAACCATGCGATGTAAATACTTAAAGGGAACCTGTCACCCCCCAGGGCATTTTGCATTGTGCCCACTAGGTTAAACTTCATGTGAATGGGGTTCTAGTAACCCCTGTATGTGCCTAGACTGACCACACATACCTGTGATATGAACTTATATTTTGTCCAGAGCTGGCCTCCTATTGAGTGACGGAGGCTGGTATATAATCATGGTGGGTAAACGTCTCGCTGCCCCTCCATGCAGCAAATCCTGCCCTGCATGGTTCAAATTTGACGCCCCTCCTCTGGCCGGAGCTTGAGTGACAGCAGCACTCGCGCCGGCGCAGTAGAGCGGGTGTCTGTGGTCCATATAACAGTGCTGAAGTCTTGCAAGACTTCACAAATCTCACGTGACTTTGGCACTGACAGCGGCACCCGCGCCTGCGCAGTGAAGTGGGTGTCCGTGCATAATGCGGAAGTCTTGCGAGACTTCAGCACTGTTCTATGGATCTTAGACACCCGCTCCA
>JARQOC010000005.1:104981580-104992698 GCA_033576535.1 Allobates femoralis | reverse complement strand
CTGATGATCATTCAAGAAATGATACTTCACATCAATGTGCTTGGTTTTTGGGTTAACTCTTTCCACCTGAGCAAGAACAAGACATCCTTGATTGTCCTTATTTAATTTTGTTGGTTCCAACTGTGGTTGTCCTAGGTCTGTTAGCAATTGTCTTAACCATAGAGCTTCTTGACGCTCATGTGCTGCTGCAACATATTCTGCTTCTGTTGATGACATTGTTACTATTGATTGTTTTTTACTAGTCCAACTAATTGGTCCGCCTGAGAGAAAGAAAAGATAGCCACTGGTAGATTTTCTGTCAGATGGATCTCCCGCCCAATCTCCATCAACATATCCAGTTAAAATGCATTCATCACTTTTAGGCAGTTTCAGTTTAACATTGCTAGTTCCTTTCAAATAACCTGTTAGTCTCTGCACGGCATTCCAATCTGCTTTATTTGGCCTTGACACTTTTCTACTCAGAATTCCTACTGTTGCTGCGATGTCTTTCCTTGTAACAGCCGCTAGATACAGTAATCTTCCTACTGCCATTCTGTGCTCTTCATTATTTGGTAGCACCTTTTTCTCACTATTCATCTCTTTAAAGGGAACCAACCACCTCAGATGACGACTATAAGCTGTTAATACATGTCCCTGCACCCTACCTACACCATTCCACCTATGTTTTTCTTAAGGATATTGATAAATGTAAACCGAAATATACACTTTATAAAATTACATGCCTGTGTACTTCTGGGTGTCTCCTTCTGGGTCAGTTACTAGAGGGCTGTGTCTCCAGCAGCATGACTGGCTTCTCTAGCCCTCCCTCTTACTTTGCAGGACGTCACATGAAGGGCGTGATGTTATCTATCAGTGGGCGGGCACGCAAGGCAGCTCCCGTCCCTTCATGTGAAGTCCTGCAAAGTAAGAGGGAGGGCTAGAGAAGCCAGTCATGCTGCTGCAGACACAGCCCTCTAGTAACTGACCCAGAAGGAGACGCCCAGAAGTACACAGGCATGTAATTTTATAAAGTGTATATTTCGGTTTACATTTATCAATATTCTTAAGAAAAACATAGGTGGAATGGTGTAGGTAGGGTGCAGGGACATGTATTAACAGCTTATAGTCGTCATCTGAGGTGGTTGGTTCCCTTTAAGATCATTAGTTTCAATACCTGGGAGTGATGGTCCTGACTGATGACACTAAATGGTTTAGCTTTAAATTCCTTCCTCTGCTTTAGAGAACGATTAAAGATATTAAAAACTACAAAAAGAAAACACTCTCCTGGTTTGGATGTATAAATGCTGTGAGGATGGATATACTCCCTAGGTACTTATTCCTCTTACAGTCAGTCCCTGTTGATATCCCTTAAGCATTCTTCACTAGACTCCAAACAACTATCTCTGGGCTTGTGTGGAGGCATGGGAGACCGAGGGTCGGTATCACCACACTATGCCATCATACAACTGATGGGGGGACAGGATTGCCAAATTTTAAAAATTACTATAAAGCGGCTATATTGACGAGGCTGTTGGATTGGCAGTATCACTATACGTTCAAACAGTGGATTGGATTGGAGCAGAAGGACATTTCAGTTCCTCTATGGTATGTTCCTTGGATCCCCATGTCTCATAGACCAGATATGGGTCCTGAAAACGACCTAATGTCCATACACCTGAAACTATGGGATAGGGAGGATAAAGTAGGGACTGTTTTGAGAGGTAGGGGCCCCCTTACTCCATTGTTCCATAACCCTGGATTTTCTCCAATGTTGCGGACCAATACCTTTTTGTCATGGCATGAGAATGTTGATCCTTGAATGTTTCATGTTTTAGGCAGTCAGGCTTTACCCCCTTTCTGTACGCTGACAGCCACAAAACCCAACCTCTCTTGGTTTGAATTCGCTCAATTACAATCGTTTCTGTACCTTAACCGAACCCTAACTAACTATAATGCTACCTTGACTCAATTCTAGGAACTGTTCTTGCGAGACTCCCCACCTGCTCACACTGTTTCTAATATCTACAAAATTATCAATACAATAGGAACCCTGAGAGACCTTAAATTCCTCAGAAAATGGAAGACGGAATTGAGTATGGACATACCTGAGACGGAGTGGAAGAACGCCTGTGTTTATATCCACAAACTTTCCATGTCCTGTATAGCTCAAGAGAGGAATTATAAGATACTTTCCTGATGGTACCAATGTCCAGTCAATGTTCACTCTATCTTCCCCACTGTCTCGGATGTATGTTGGAGATGTCAAAAGGAGAAAGGCACTATGTTACATATATGGTGGGATTGTGAACAGATTAAACCCTTTTAGTCAAAAGTATTTGATACCTATCAGAAAGTTAATGGCCAGTATGTGGATAGGGCATCCCTGGTAGCGCTCCTTTCGATTTTGCCGGGGTCTATGAAATACCCAAAAAATGACATTTTGCGATTTTGTCTTACGGCGGCGAGAAACATACTGCCTACACATTGGAAAACATCCCACCAGCCTCTCTTATCCGAATGGATAGAAGAGATGAATATGTTGTATAGGATGGAAGAGCTTACTGCCGAGATCACCAATGCCGGGGATAAATTCTGTTACACCTGGAGCCCATGGGTGTTATTCCGTGATTCTCCTGATTTTAGAGACTCTGGATGAGAAACATCTGGGAGACCCGAGAGCCCTAAAGAACCATGTTCCCAGGAGATGTGTGACCTTGACAACGCTATCTTAGGAGTTGTCGTACGATAGTAATATAATATCCCTCTATCCCCTTAAGTCTTCCCCTCCACTTTATCCCTTCTTCTTTCTCTTATTTTCTCTTTCTTATAGGTGTTAGGTTCATAACTTTATAGAATTTTGAACATCTTTTACCTTAAGTGAAGACTACTCTCTATAAGGTTGTTCGAACAACAATGAAATGACATATGCCTAACTAATATGTCATGGACTCATTTTTGGATAAGTCTTCAGAATGTATGATTATTCGAATAGAGCTGGACAGATACTTATGCTCCTATGTGAACTAAACAGAGAGTACATGGACGATTTTGTCTGACCTTTTATATATGATTGGACACGTACTCTTGTTTTACTTTTCTATAAACAGAAATGGAAGCTTTGAGGTGTTAACCGTCAGAGGAATATGAATAACGGGACTCTCAGCTAAGAAGAAATATTCAACTTGAACAAGTGTAGTATACCCGACATACATTTCTTTTTATACATGATATATAAACCATTGTTATGCACCCCTTTTTTGTTCATAAAAAAATTCATATAAACTTAATAGAACGAAAAAAGAAGATCAATTAGTCCTCCATTGGAGATTTTGCTGTGGTTTTTCATCTTTCAATCCAAATGTTTCAGTTATGTCTTGAATCATGTGATTTTGATTAATTAGGAAACTTCCATCTTCTTCTCTTTCAAATCTGTATTCCTAGGTACTGTTTCACATTTCCCAAGTCTTTGATCTCAAAATGTTGATTCAGGATTTTTAGTATGTCCTCTTTATCACTTTCTTTTTCAAAACAAACTAAAATGTCAACAACATATATGAGTACATAGATCCATCTGTCAATTAGTCTTTTTATCATTCCACGCTTTAGCAGCTTGTTTTAAACCGTATATACTTTTCTGTAATTTGCAAACCATGTTTGGGTTACTTTTATCTTTGAATCCTGGAGGTTGTTCCATGTAAATATCTTCGTTAAACTTCCATTCAAAAATGCTGTCGTTACATCCAGATGTTTCAGTTCCATTTGTTTTATTGCTGCAACTGCAAACAATATTTGACAACTGGTCCAAATGTTTCATCATAGTCTTCTCCCTATTTTTGAGAATAACCTTTAGCTACCAGTCTTAGTCAGTATAGTTTAGCTTTGCCATCTGTTTGGTACTTTACTTTAAATACCCATTTACATCCTATAGTTTTTCTTCCTTCTGGTAATTCTGTTAGTGTCCATGTCTTTGAGTCATGCATGAATTTTTAATTTCTATTTCTGTTGCCTCTATCCATTTATTAGCTTCTTCTTCAGGAAGTCGAGATATGTCTTCCCAAGAGGTAGGCTCATAAAGTTTACTTGTACTTGCCTTGTATAGAGGCGTATTGGTGGTTTTCCTTTGTTTTCTCTTATTGAATGTCTTGGTTCTGTGTCCGTTTGTAGTTGTATTTCTCACTTTCAGTATTCTGATCTCATCAATTTCAACTTCTTTTTCATCAGATATTCCTTCAGATATATCACTGCAGTTTTTCTCATTTTTTGTTTCCAGCGAAATCATAGGGTCTTCATACTCACTGTGCCTCTGTCTGTTTTGGGATCTAGGATTCTATATCCTTTGCAATTTTCACTATATCTAACAAATATTCCTTCTATGGACCTATTTTGAAGTTTGGAATGTTTTTCTGTTGTAATGAATACAAAAACTTTACAACCAAAAACTCTTAAGTGATTCACACTTGGTTTCATACCTTGCCACAGTACATATGGTTTTTTTTTCAGTTTTCTGGAAAAAAGTCGGTTTTGTAGATATGTAGCTGTCATTGCCGCTTCACCCCAATATTTGTCTGGTAGTTTGGAATCTGTCAGCATACACCTTATCATTTCAGTCAGAGTTCTGTTTTTCTTTTCTGCTACTCCATTTTGTTCAGGTGTGTATGAAACAGTCTTTTGATGCTTTGTACCATTTTTTCTTAATTAATTTTCTATTTTGTGTCCTGTAAATTCACCTCCATTATCACTTCTATTGATAATTGGCTTCCTCTGAAACTTGTTATTCGATCTTGTCACGTAGTCTACTAGTTTATTGAAAACTTCGCTTTTGTTCTTGATCAAGTATGTGACAATGTATCTTGAGTAGTCATCTATAAAAGTCACCATATATCTATTGCCTCCTGATGTAGTCACTTTCATCGGTCCACAAATGTCAGTATGCACCAAATCAAGTGGTCTTGTGCTTTCCGATTCACTTTCTTTAGGAATAGATATCCTTGTGGCTTTAGATTTTATACAACATTCACATCTTACAGTAATTGAGTAATCAGATATCAATAGATTCTTTGTCAATTCTTTCCTTTGTAGCTCCATTATACTTTCAGTAAGTTTGTGTCCTAGACGTCTATGCCACATGTGAATACAATTCTTGTGATCATATGTACACAACGTCATCTGTTCCTTTACTATGTCTAGATGATATAATTGTTCATCTGTCTTGTAATTGGTTATTACCTTATTTCCTGCTAGGATTGTACATTCATTATCTTTGAATTCTACAGTAAGTCCTTTAGCTGTTAGACGTTTTACAGATAACAATCCGCCTTCTAATCTTGGAATATATAACACATCCTGTACAAATATTTTTGAATCATACCCAAACTTATTAGAACAGTTTAGCATTCCTTGTCCAACACTTTCTGCAGTTATTTTGATTCCATCTGCAAGATAAATGGCATTCTTATTTAAATCAATTGCAGTAAAGAAATTTGTATTACTTGTCATGTGACTTGTTGCTTCTGAGTCAATAAAACAACCCAATGATGATTTCTTATCAGTTACTTTAAATGCGTCATTCCAATTATTTTCACATGAATCAGAAAATGTGTTTTTCACCTTCTGTGTCTTCTCTTTATGGTCAAAGACAAAAAAGGAGGGGGGGGACAAGAGGCGCAATAGTGCCCTTATCACTAGACACTAGGACGTAAAAGTGGTGAAAAAGGCAATTCACTCACCTATTCCAGTTGTGTGACCCACAACTGGTTTGAAGGCTCATAGATTAGTATCCTGATGGCTGCTGCAGGACTCCCACCGGCTCCACGCACGTGGAGATGTACCAAACAATATAGGGAAAGACGGTGTTATCCGGTCCGCGATGCCAGGTTTATTTACATCAAAGAACACCAATAATCGATGTTAAGATCCAAATCTTCCTTTATTCACCTCCTACGCGTTTCAGTGCCCACCTGGCACCTTCATCATTGAATCATACCCAAACTTATTAGAACAGTTTAGCATTCCTTGTCCAACACCTTCTGCAGTTATTTTGATTCCATCTGCAAGATAAATGGCATTCTTATTTAAATCAATTGCAGTAAAGAAATGTTTATTACTTGTCATGTGACTTGTTGCTTCTGAGTCAATAAAACAACCCAATGATGATTTCTTATCAGTTACTTTAAATGCGTCATTCCAATTATTTTCACATGAATCAAAAAATGTGTTTTTCACCTTCTGTGTCTCCTCTTTATGGTGTAATTTCTGTTGTTCTGCATTCCATATAGTACAGTCTTTCTTTAAATGTCCTTTTTATTACATCTGAAACATTCTCTTGTCTCTTTATTATAAGGTCTTTTTGATTCTGCAGCTTTAAGAGCATTTCCATTATCTTTTTCAGTAGAAGAATCATTTGTAAGCTAATGGTAGCTCTTGCTTGTCTTTTTTTCTTATCCCATGCTTGCGAATGCCAGGTTTGTGCGAGCACAATTACTCACGCGGCTGCCATCTTTGAACACCACAGGGGGAAGAAGAGACAGCACAGAGAGAGGAGAGTGCATAAGAGGGGGCACAGATAGTGAACAAGGGGACACAGAGAGTGCACAGAGAGCACACAAGGGCAGAGAGAGCACACAGGAAGGGCAGAGTGAGCAGACAGGAGGGCAGAGAGAGCACATGGGGAAGAAGACAGTGATGGGTGTGCAAATATGGCACCCACTGGCAGTCTGCACAATGTGCCAGTACCACCATCGGGCACCATATTTGTGCCACCTCCACCCAAAGCCACCATCACCTGAACCTATCGCCTATAGCTATCACCACTGACACATCACCACCTGAGTAATTGCGCATGTGTATACCCAGCATGCAAGCGCACTTACAGAGGCAACTGCCATCTTTGTACTCCTAGGTATACAAAGACAGAGACGGCATAACTCAGTGTGTGCTAGTGCACTTAATTATACCATCATCTTTAGACACCACAGGGGGGAGAGAGCACAAGGGGGAGAGACAAAGTACAGGGGGGAATGAGTGCACAAGGAGGCAGAAAGAGCACACAGAGGGAGGGGGTTGTGCATTGAGGGGCAGCGAGAGTGCACAGTGGGATGAGGTGAGTACAAATGGGGCAGAAAGAACACACAGGGTGGCAGAGAGCACATGAGGAGAGAGCGCACAGGTGGGATGGGAGACAGCCCAGAGGGAAGAAGACAGAACAGGGGGGAGAGAGACCGCATACAGGGAAGAGAGCACAAAGGGGGAAAATAGCTCTAAGTTTAGAGCACAGAGTGGAGAAGACAGCACAGGGGGAGAAAACTGCACACGAGGGGTGAAGACAGCACACAAGTGGAAAGCGCATGGGGCAGAGAGGTCAAAGGAGAGAGCACAGAGGGGAAAACTTAGCACAGGGGAGAAGACAGCACACAAAGGGGAGAGAGTGGACAGGAAGAGAGTGCATGGGGGGGAGAGATAGTCGCCACTTTCAGCACCATAGAGCCCGCCCTCCTGATGCCTTAGCATCAGGCCCATATCTAGTAACTTATAACTATTAGACACAGATGTGTATAATAGCTTTATACTGAAGCAGTGCAATTTTTTTTTATCAGGGCTTTTTAGTTAGTTGCTAATATATTTATTTAAAAAAAATCCTGTATTTTACCCTTAACAAAAACAGTTCCTGTAGTGATCAACATTAAGCTAAAATAAGGTGTTTCTAGGAATTAACGAACGTGGACATCTGCTACGATCAATAGTAATGACATTTACCAGTTGGTATTACAAAATTCCTTTCCTTGCATAAGGATTAGTTCATGACTATGTAAAGTGAAAAATTAAAAGAAAAGCAGCTTTTGCCCTTGTGACATTCATAGAATAAGACTTTCCACAATGTACAATTGCCTCTCTGTGCAGTAATTGTCAATGTTGAATCATTTTTCTGACTTTATACTATGATACGAGGCAAATGCTATGCAGAAAACAACACCTCTTAACCTAAATTGTCTCAATTCAGGAGAGAATAGACGTAGACAGCAGATACTTTCAAAACAGGAATGCTTTTCATCCTTATAATTTGTTAAATCTGAACATATTTATAGCATAATTCAAGATGTATTTTCCAATAAAAAATTATCTCTAAAAATACACTTTGGATGGAAAACTGTTTATTTGCTGTTTACATACAATGATGTCATCCCCTAGGAATGTAAACATCATCGCCGACTTCCAGCTGTAGACATCTACCATAAATTGGACAGCGCATGAATGAGGTCAGCAGCATACGTTAATTGGAATGATTCAAGTGGGGTGACGTGCTCTTATGAAGTAAAGGTGTCTAGTCCTAAAGAACATCATTCCAAACCTCTTTGGATCAGACTTGTATTTTTGTGCAATTTTTATTAACCATCTGAAACTACAGTGTAATTAAAATGATTAAGCCACCATTTATTTTCTTTACAAAAATTACAATTTAGAAAAACAATCTTCAAATAACTATTAAAATACATCAAAACAACTAATATTGCACAAAGATTTCTCAAAATTCAGCCCAACAATGCCACTTTAATGACTACTGCAAGAACAGAATGATTCAAGCCCTTCATCAGAAGCATCAGCTCCTCTTTTGGATCATAGATCCTGCTCTGAACAAGAATCATACACAGACTCCAGTTTTTGTCACCAATTCTTAAGTATATTAGCCCATTCCTCATGGACAAGGGCCTCTAACTCACCAATAATATTGGGTTATCAATTGGGTTCTGTTTTCTGGAACATAGAAACGAAACTGGAACTTTTCTGGCCTTCAGACCAGCACTATAACTAGAGTAGGAAGAATAACTCGTATGTTGAAAAAATACCCTACCTACAGTGAAGCATAGCAGTGACTCGATGATGCCCTGGGGTCCCTTTGCTTCCTCTGACACTTGAAACCTATAGGTTTGTCAGATGTGTTATAACTAGTGATGAGTGAGTGTAAACGTTACTATTTGCTACTCGGACTGATAGTACAGTATTCGTGATACTTGTTACTCGGCGAGTATCGCTGGTGCTCGTGAGTGGTGCAGTGCTCTCTTAAGGGTATGTGCCCACAGGAAGATTTGGCTGCGTTTGAGATCAGGTTTTGCCTTGGTTTTATGTAAATCTATTCTAATCTAATCCTGAGTTTTTGGTTTCCAGTAAAACCTATGTTATTAGGGAAAAGCTTTCACACACATTGGTTTTTGTTCTCTGGAGACAGTGTAAACACCACAGGATTTGCTGCTTTTTTGTTTTCCAGCAAAACCCATGATTCTAGGATTAGCTGTCCCAACACATTGGTTTTTGTTTGGTGAAGAAAGTGGAAACACCTCAGGTTTTGCTGTGTTTTAGAAAGAATGAACATGTCATTTCTTTGCTGCACTTTTGCTAAAGTAGAAACACCTGTGGTATTTCCATTCTCTGTAGAGAAAAAAAAACAGTGTGTGTGTGAAAGCTTTTCCCTGCCCACATAGGTTTTGATGGAAACCAAAAACTCAGGATTAGATTAGCATAGATTTACATAAAACCAAGGCAAAACCTGATCTCAAACGCAGCAAAACCTTCCTGTGGGAACATACCCTAAAACCTACACAAAATGCTTGTACATGCCCTCATCATCTCCAACCTTGATTACTGCAACACCCTCCTCTGTGGCCTCCCTGCTAACACTCTTACGCCTCATCAGTCGTCCTCAACTCTGTTGCCTGACTAAAGCTGGCTTCACACCACGTTTTTTTGGATCCGGGGCTGTCCGGTGTGAACTGGACACCCCGATTCTGGTCCCATAGTAACCCTATTGGGCTGGAATACGCCGGATGAATGTCTTTTGGCATCCGGTTTTTGGATGTCCGGGAGAATCTGGGAGGAATCAGATTTTTCTCCCGGACACAAAATCGGACCACGCAGCATTTTTGTGTCCAGGGAGAAAAATCTCCCCAAATCGGATCCTCCCGGATTCTCCGCAATGCCCTGGTCTGGGGGATCCGGGAATCGGACACCTGCGGCTGCACGCTGCTGTTATTTCAGGACCGAAGCTAGCTCCCCGCGATCTGCGGTCCTAAATCATCAGCAGCGGCAGCTGCGTCCGGCTGCACACCGAACCAGAGAGCATATTTGCCCTCCGGTTCTGTGTGCTGATCCGGTCCGGGACTGTCAGGTTCATCCCTGACAGCCCTGGATCCGATTGTGCCGTAGTGTGAAGCCAGCCTAATCCACCTCTTTCCTCGCTATTCCCCTGTTTCATTAGTGGTTGTTACTTTGGCATAGCTAACATCTGTATAGAATCAAAAATATGCAATGACTTCATACCAAAAATATAAAAAATGATGTATATTTCAAGGAATCTGAGGAGGAAATGATCTTTATCACAGACTCATATCACAGAAGAAGGACAACAATATCACACAATCTGCTGTCAAGGCAGTATTACAGCTGAACGCCTGCATTTTCTTCATGTTTGACATTTGGCTTTCCAGCTCTGCTCCCTTATTGTATACTCACTTGTGCTTCTGAGGTAATACCAGCAGTGTGTGAAAGAAGAGCAGACAATGTGGAATGTTAATAAACATCTCAAGTGTATTTTGAAAGGCTTCCATGTGCCTGGAGGCAAGGAAGCAAACTATTCAATGTTCCGAAGACATGTATACCTGTGTACAAAGTCTTAGTTTGCTACTATGTTATGACTGACACTTGTTATTTAGGCTGCCCCTAGGGACTTTATCTTTAGTCAGTATATATAATGGAAAGAGCCATTAGAGTCTAGGTACCCAAATGTACTGGAACGAGAGGTTGAAAAAATTAGAGTATTTGAGTTACATTAGAAAGCAAATCACATCGAAAAATTTCCACCTACCATTATGAAAGAAAGCCACCTGCTGATGGTAATTGTGTTATTCAGTAACACTTTAAGATGTCTATGGGGATTGATTCCATGGCAGAGATTGGGCGGAAAGTGTACATGACCCTTTCTTAATTTATTAAGAGCCCTTCTGAATGCAGTTGTTATAATAGGTGTTAAATGGAATTAACCGAATAGGTACCAAATAGAAAAAACTCACCAAAAATGGTCGCTTTTTTTACCCCTTGCATCTAGCAGGTGGCTGCAGATTCCCCCAGGAGGTAGCACATGCGTCTAGGCAC
>JARQOC010000005.1:104962681-104981480 GCA_033576535.1 Allobates femoralis | reverse complement strand
CATTGCTAAAGAAACCATTGAGTAAACCAGGTACAGAACTCAGAAGCTTTGTGTGAGACTGTTTCTTTCCATGCCAAGCAGTTGGGCCGGCCGCCACAGACCTGCCTCAGTATCACCCCCATCCGCTTTTCCAGCTTTGGAACCTTAACGGTCCACCATTGCAATAGACTATACCGGTTGCCCTGGGGAAACAGCTCGACCCGTGAGGAGCGATATAACCTTAGCTGTGATTCCTTATCCCCAGAGGTCCCACGCCACAGCATCGGCCATCAATAGCCGAACACCACGGGTGGCGTCACGATTCCTACTCCAAAACCATAAGCCCCGAACTTTTATTTGACATTGCCAGGGCCACCAAGCCGAGTCTCGACCCCCGTGACTCCGACACTAAGAAACAAAAATACAGCGAAGGCCACACCAATTTATTTTTTTTTTATTTATTTAAATCAGTAGTAAAATAGGGCTCCACTGAACTTTTCATTGCCTGTAAAGCCAACACCAGGCAGTGGGGGTTATCAGACAGTAGCTGCTTGGTTTACCTGTGCTGGCAATAGAAGATATGACGAAGCCCTACACATTTTTTACAAGGAATTTAAACACTTTATTAATGAAAAAAAAAAAACAGGTTTTTAAAGGGATTCTGTCACCTCCAAAACGCCTCCTAAGCTACCAAAACATGTCCCTGCAGCATCCCACCACTAATCTCATACTCCTTTTGTCTCCTAAAAGCATCCTGTGAAAGTGCATAAAAACGTTTTAATACTTACTCATAAGGGATTATAATTAGCAGGGGCTATATTCTTTAGCCCTTAGGGCGTGTTGTTTTGCAGCCTGAATGATCCAGCCCTCTCTGTGCAGCTGCTGTGATGTGGAGCTGAAGGCAGGACTAATGATTTGCATTCTGTGAGTGACAGAGAGGGGGAGGGCAATGCCTGCACAAGCAGAGCAACTCAGATAGAGAGAGGGTGGATCCTGGAGTCTGCAAAACAACACGCCCTAAGGGCTAAAGAATATGGCCCCTACTAATTATAATGCCTAATGAGTAAGTATTAAAACGTTTTTATGCACTTTCACAGGATGCTTTTAGGAGACAAAAGGAGTGTGAGATTAGTGATGGGATGCTGCAGGGACATGTTTTGGTAGCTTAGGAGGCGTTCTTAAGGTGACAGGATCCCTTTAAGTAGAAGTACATTTAGGAGGGAGCAGAGCCTGACCCCACCGTCATGGCACCCCCCTCCCAATGTGATAGCATCAGACCAACATCTAGATTATTTAATATTTTGATGGATCGGACATTTCTGAATGCAGCAGTACCAAATATGTGTATTTTTAATAGTTTTATTTTTAATGGGACAAAACAGGTGATTTCAAATTTTGTTTTTTTTTATTCTTTTAAAAATCTTTTATTCTTTTTAAAAGCTTGTTTTTACTTTTTACTGCATCTGCTAGCCCCATTACGGGACTTGAAGCTGCAATCAACTGATCACTTGTGCTATACAGAGAATGGTATCACTACTCACGATCTCCAATGAACGCTGGCCATGGCCCAACATTCACAAGAGGATCATATTAATGACAGGAACAGGGGTCATCAGTAGACCAACCACCTGTCATAACAAGCCATTGGCGCCCCACATTAAAGTTATTAATGCACCAAGGGCAAGAGAAATGAAGCGTCCCCCTGCCGCTGCGTCCCCCCTGATTCCCCCACAACTGTTAGAGACACGTGATGGCTGATTAAATGAGATGTCATGTGTGGGGAATGATGCGGGCTCAGCGTGCAAGCCTGCAACAAAGGCTAAGACATGGCTTGTGATATACATATATGTCAAAAACTGTGAAGGGTTCAAAGAGGTTTACGCTTTCCTCTGCGCAAATGGCATTGTGGATTATAGTTAATCTAGTGACAGAGAATATATAAAGGCTGAACTATGTAACTATATTCATTGCAGCAGACCAAGAACACCCCATTCACCACAGATACTGGCATTTGGCAGCAGCTTATTTCTCATTTACATAAACGTGCACAATTAACTAACATGAGCATGCATGTTTAAGGTGAGGTCGGAATAGTTAGCTGCTCAACAAGCATTTAGCTGACACCTATTTAATGTGTATGAATTGTACTTGGAGGAACAAAATCTGTACTTTGGCATTGTTGAAATGGTGCCAAACTTGATCACTTTCTAAAGAGCTAAAGTGGCTGGAGAGAATCAATTTTTGTCTAGCAAAGTTCTGCTCATTAATAACCCTTTCTCAGGTGTGTCAGAGGAAGACTCATCAATGAGGTGAAACACATTGCCTATTATTACCTAATAAACCTGATTTTATACAACCAACTTGGCTCATTGAGAAATGATTGGATTTTGGCCTCATTTCATCATCTTCAACATACAGATACCTACCATGCTAATCCAGTGCCTCTGATGCAATGGTTAGATACTTGTACCATTTTTTACAATTTAATGAAGTTGTGCCAAAACATTGCATAACCCTTTGAGGTAAGAGTACATCCATACGAAGCTTCCACCATTTCATCAATTACGTCAATGAGACTACACTTTTAAATATTAGAATCTGAGAGTCCTCAGTGGTTGATACCTTTTAATGGCTAACTGAGAATGTGGTAAAAAATAGCAAGCTTTTGAGACTCTATGACCTCTTCATCAGGCTTAATAATGACATAACTTCTGAACACACAATATATACAAATGCAGGATTGGATAATGCAGTAAATAAGACAGGTGACGCGAAGCAGAATATAGTGGTCAGTCTTGGGAGGGGGAAGAGCAGCTGGGTCAGTGAAATCAGACTTCATAGATAAGATGCACAGATAGTTTTACTGTCCTTTGATTAGTAGTTGGTCCAAGACTTGAAGATTCCTCAATTGATGTAGAAAGACATAAATCCATGTGATACAATCATCAATTTATGTCTTTCTACATCAATTAAGGAATCTTTAAGTCTTGGACCAACCACTAATTAAAGGACAGTAAAACTATCTATGCATCTTATCTTTGAAGTCTGATTTTACTGACCCAGCTGCTCTTCCCCCTCCCAAGACTATATTCTTCTTTACGTCACCTGTCTAAGGCCCCTTTCACATCAGCGTTTTTCGATGATTGTGGCAGATCCAGCAGATAATGGCCGCACTTGTGGCACACTTGTGGCAAGCCCCATGCATTGTCTATGGGGCTTGCGGTCGGCTGCGGCAAGTGCGGTTTTGTCGGATGCGGCAAATCCGCCACTTGCGGCGGCGAAAAAAACGATGCTAGCCGCATTTTTTTTCCACGGCTACAGCTGCCGGATTTCCCAGATTGCGGCAAAACCACAATTGCCGCACTTGCCGCAAGCCCCATGAACGATGCATGGGGCTTGCCGCAAGTGTGCCATAAGTGCGGCCGTTGAGTGGCACATGCGGTAAATCAGTGAAAAATGCTGATGTGAAAGGAGCCTTATGTACTGCATTACACTGCATTTGTATATATGTGTGTGTTCAGACGTTGTGTGATTATTAAACCTGATGAAGAGGCCATAGAGTCTCAAAAGCTTTCTATGTTTACCATCTGCTCAGTTACCCATTAATAGGTGTCAACCACTGAGGACTCTCAGATATTAATATTTTTCTTTCTACTAACATGGTAGAGACATTTTTTACACTTTTAAACGGCACTTATCATTTTTTCTTTACACCTTCTGGAGATATGCTCTCAGCCACTCTCATTGCCTTGTAATGATAATAATTATTTTTTACTTGGCTGCCATTAGAGGTAAATTAGCTATATTTAAGAAAAGTATTGCCAAAAGAGTGGTGTGGATGATGTATTTCTTGCCATTTTCAGTCCCTTGCAGACAGTGATTCTTTTTCATTCCCAGTTGTTGAGCAGAATTGTATTTTTGGTACCTGAAGTAATGATTCAAATAAGTCATAATGATACTAAGTCATCATTCTCATTGTAAGACAAGTTTATTTTACCTTGAAATATCTTAAATCTTGTCACAACTTCCACTTTCGGCAGGAATACAGGTCCATGTAAAGTTTACTGGAATACCTTTGGAGGCCTCTTCTGAAAACAAAAGTATTTATGACACTTGTGCCCAATAAATACTACTTGCAGGCACTGATTTACATTTGTAACATACAAAGGCACATGCATATCTTGTTTAGAGATCAGTTCCATTAGGGATGGTCAGTATGGAAATTAACTAAATGACTCTATTGTTAGATTTCACCTGCAGCAATTCATAGCCCTGCAATAAAACTCTTTGATTGTGAGATGGGGTAATAAGTAGTTTGCTGCTCTCTGGGCTGATCTTGATGATGCTGGTAAACGTCCACACATTGTTTTGCAAAAGAAGATTGACAAATGATTAATATACTGCACTAAGACTAACATCACAGGTCATTTTCCGCCTGCACATGACTAGCCCAGGGTATGGGGACTCGGGTATATGGGCCCTCTGCTGCAGTTAGGGTTGTCACTGGTGGCCAGCCCAGACCCGTGGCCCTGGTGGTCAGCTAAAAAGGGGTAGTTGAAATGGGAATCAAGTTTATAAGTTTATTGTGACGCCACCTGTGGTATCTGGTGACTGCAGCTAGGTGTTGAAGCTCCCCACAGACGGAGCTGGATCCCTGGGGTGTTTGGTTATGAAGATGAGGGACAGAGCATGGACTTGGCCGGGCTGTTGGATAACGGGACAGTCTCTGTGGATGGCAGGGGGCGCGGGTAAGGAACTGACATACACACCACTGGTTGTTCTTTACCTTTTACTGGTGTAGTTGCAGGTAAACATCCAGAGCACTGCTGGGTGTTCAGGATGTACTTCTGGGTCTCCATAGCGAGTGGGTATAATGCCTCCTTGTCTCTTTCCCCATGTATGTGAAGCCCCGCCTCGTGTGATACTTGGCTGGCCTCCTCTGCTCTCTCTCTGATCACCTGTGCTGTCGGCAGGACACCCTCTATGGACTACCACCGTTCCTCTCTCTGCGGTGCCTGGCTCTCCACAGTATACCAGTGTTCTCTACTGGCCCGGGTGCTCTCCAGTAGACTCGGACTCCGGTGTCCGGTGTGTTGTTTGGGTGAACCCAACAATGGCTCCTCGGTTCCCACTTTGTTCTTTCTGTTCTCCTCACCTTCCGACCCCACTCTTGGGCCTTGCAGGGCTACTCGAAGGCTGTTCAGGGTCACTGGCTTGGGCCTAACGCAGCACTGACCACCAGTACGTCTTCACAGCTCTTGTAGCGTCTGCACACTCTAACTCAGGCCATAGCACCAGTATTCTATAGGGGATCTTGCCTAAAGGCAGCAAGTTGAGCTCCCCCTACTGTGGCGGGGTGGAAGGTGTTGTTTGTCTCCATGTACCCACTGTGGAAACCCATCCGTGCTGTAGGTGAGTCTGTGGTTACCTGTGTGAGCAGGGCGCCACACACACATGGCATGGAAAAGGCCAAAGACTACAAAAAGGAGCTCTATTTTTGCTTCTTCGACTACAGCAAAGTCTTCAACTGTGTTGATCGCCAGAACTTCAACAGAAATAATATGGGCATATGAACAATTAAGTCATTGGACATGTCTTAAAATCAAGGAACTGTTTGGTCTTTTTTTTAGTAATACCTGGAAGATAAATAAACAAGACAGAAGAAGAATTGATTCCTTCAAAAAGTGGTGCTGGAGAAGGATATTGTAAATACCATGAATGACAAAAGTGCAAACATATTAATTTAGGAAGAAATCAAGCTAGACATGTCGCTCAAAGTAAAGATCAGCAAGATACAACTTGCCTACTTTGGACACTTCAAGAGAGCAATTACCGTACTGGAAAAGTACATAGTGGTCAGAAGAATAAAATGAACAAGCTGAAGAGGAAGAAGAGCAACCCAATGGCTTGATACAATCAAAATAAGAGTGGAGAAGGGACTGGTTGGCTTGCATAAGATCGATCTTCCTACAGAACTGTTATTCGTGAAGTCACAAGATTTGAGATCAAGCCAAAGACCAATAAAAAGAAATCTGTGCCATGGGCATAAATATCAATATATGGAAATTTCAGGATCTGGTTACAAACAAGCAAGTGTTTAAGATAACAATGGCCACAAGTCTTTTCATCATTGTCTCCATCTGGTTATTACTTTATAGCAAGAGGATTAAGACTTATGGCCACTTTACACGCGGCAACAGGTAGATAGAAAACGGCAGGTGTCGGAGACAATTGTACCTTTTACCTTCAAAACACCTTGCAGATACCCGATTTACACGCAGCCACTTCAAGGCACTTATACGCACAGATGATTGTGCGCAGATCTCTGGATGCAGTGAAATCATGGACACATTGTTCCATTTTGTGGCCGTGTACAACCAGAGATCTGCAAACAATCTTTGCACAATTATCTGTGCGTGTAAAGGGGCCTTTAATCTGGCCATAAACATTAGATGGCTATCGACTGAATGATACTTTTGACTATCATTTGGCAAACAGCCTTCTCGGCTGCCACTCCCATACACAGGAGCACTCTTTATGCCGAGTGCTCCTGTGTTTTCTATGTCAAAGCCACTGAATGACACGTAGGCTGGCCAGTGTCTTCGTACTGACTGAAGAATGCAATTGTCGGTCCAAATTCTGATGTGCACAAGCAACATCTTTATCAAGCCATCAGTTAGTTGGTGCCACTAAACACATTAGACCGTCAGGGGAGCAGCAGCGGCCAGACGAGCAAGTTGCCGACACATCATCAGTGAGCAGGGGCCACCAGAGCATCACTCCTTTGCTCTGACAGCTGTGAGGGGAAGGGCATGAGAGGATTGACAGGAGAGGGGTCGGAGGAGAGGTGAGGGGGCGGGACACAATCTCCTCTGAGAAACGCCCCCTTACCTCTTCTGTGGGCCCCATCTCCAGTCAATCTGCTCTGGGTCCCGCCCCCTCACCTCAGTCCTGGAAGTCCTTGCACAGCGTGGGCGCCAGCAAAATATGGGTTAAGCTGCTGAAGCTGCTCCTGGTGGTGAGAAAGTATTGTGTGTGTCTCGTGTGTGTGTGTGTGTGTGGCTGGCTGTGTGTCTGTGTGTAGCTGGCTGTGCATCTGTGTGTGGTTGGCTTTGTGTCTGGCTGTGTGGCTGGCTGTGTGTCAGTGTGGCTGGCTGTGTGTCGGTGTGGCTGGCTGTGTGTTGGTGTGGCTGGCTGTGTGTTGGTGTGGCTGGCTGTGTGTTGGTGTGGCTGGCTGTGTGTCTGTGTGTGGTGGCTGGTTGTGTCTGGCTGTGTGTGGCAAGCTGTGTGTCTGTGTGTGGTTGGCTGTGTGTGGCTGGCTGTGTGTCTGGCTGTGTGGCTGCTGTGTCTGGCTGGCTGTGTGTGGCAGGCTGTGTGTGCAGGCTGTGTGTCTGTGTGTGGCTGGCTTTGTGTGGCTGTGTGTCTGTTGTGGTTAGCTGTGTGGCTGGCTGTGTGTCTGTGTGTGATTGGCTGGTTGTGTCTGGCTGTGTGTGGCAAGCTGTGTGTCTGTGCGTGGTTGGCTATGTGTGGCTGGCTGTGTGTGGTAGGCTGTGTGTCTGTGTGTGGCTGGCTTTGTGGCTGGCTGTGTGTCTGTTTGTGGTTGGCTGTGTGGCTGGCTGTGTCTGGCTGGCTGTGTGTGGCAGGCTGTGCGTCTGTGTGTGGTTGGCTTTGTGTCTGTGTGTGGCTGGCTGTGTGTCTGTGTGTGGCTGGCTGTGTGACTGGCTGCATGTGGCCGGCTGTGTATGGCAGGCTGTGTGTGGAAGGCTGTGTGTGGAAGGCTGTGTGTCTTTGTGTGGCTGGCTGTGTGTCTGTGTGTGGCTGGCTGTGTGTCTGTGTGGCTGGCTGTCTCTACACAGTTCTATACTGTATATACAGGTCCACAATACTTTCTGTATGTGTGTCTGTATATACTGTATGTATATAGGTTTGACCTGTATATACAGCGTAGTGCTGTGTATACAAGATAAAGGGCCAACAGTTCCTAATGTGTATACAGCTGGCTGTCTCTAATGTGTATATTGCCGGCAGTCTCTAATGTGTATACGGCCGGCAGTCTCTAATGTGTATACGCAGGGCCACAGCATCCATGAGGCGACATGAAGTGTCTGCCTCAGGCGGCGAGCCCTGCTAGTAGACAGGGAATGGCATCCGCATGGGCGCCGGGTGGTTGCGCGGCCCCATGCAGATGTCGCTCCCTCTCCTATAGTCCTTGCCGCCGACGCTGCTAACAGGCTTTGAGTATCTGGTGGGGGTGCTGGCGGGGCATCTGCCCCGGGCGCAGCAGACTCCTGCTCCTGCTGCAGTGCCTGCGGTCTCCAATCCTCAAGCTGCCCCCTAGTAGTGTGCGAAGGCTTTATGCTCCACAGTGCCCTGAGCTGAGATGACCTGTGATGATGTCAATGGAGGGGAGGAGTCAGGGGGGTCACATGATCAGCTCCCCAGTATGCAGCCAGGACTCCATCGTACATGGTGCTAGATGAGGTGAAGTTTATGTATGGGGCTGAGGGATTTACAGTGTGGATGTAGCAGAGCAGAGTGTGTACTAGGTGTATGGAGCGGAGCCATGTGTGTATGAGGTATATGGAGTGGAGCCGTGTGTGTACGAGGTGTACAGAGCGGAGCCGTGTGTGTATGAGGTGTACGGAGCGGAGCTGAGAGTGTGCGAGGCGTATGGAGCGGAGCTGAGAGTGTATGAGGTGTATTGAACAGAGCTGCGTGTGTACAAGGTGTACAGAGTGGAGCTGCGCGTGTATGAGATGTACGGAAAGGAGATGTGTGTGTACGAGGTGTACGGAGCAAAGCCACGTGTGTACGAGGTGTACGAAGTGGAGCCGAGTGTGTATGAGGTGTTTGGAGTGGAGCCGAGTGTGTATGAGGTGTTGTATGAGGTGTAGGGAGCGGAGCCGAGTGTGTACGAAGTGTACAGAGCAGAGCCAAGTGTGTACAAGATGTACGGAGCAGAGCCACGTGTGTACGAGGTGTACAGAGTGGAGCCGCATGTGTTCGAGTTGTATGGAGCGGAGCTGTATGTGTACGAGGTGTACGGAGTGGAGCTGAGTGGGTACGAGGTGTATGGAGCGGAGCTGAGAGTGTATGAGGTGTATTGAGCAGAGCTGCGTGTGTACAAGGTGTACAGAGTGGAGCTGCGCGTGTATGAGATGTACGGAAAGGAGATGTGTGTGTACGAGGTGTACGGAGCAAAGCCACGTGTGTACGAGGTGTACGAAGTGGAGCCGAGTGTGTATGAGGTGTTTGGAGTGGAGCCGAGTGTGTATGAGGTGTTGTATGAGGTGTAGGGAGCGGAGCCGAGTGTGTACGAAGTGTACAGAGCAGAGCCAAGTGTGTACAAGATGTACGGAGCAGAGCCACGTGTGTACGAGGTGTACAGAGACGAGAGTGTACTACATGTATGGAGTGGAGCTGTGAGTGTACTAGGTGTATGGAGCGGAGCTGAGAGTGTGCGAGGCGCACGGAGCAGATCCACATGTGTATGAGGTGTACAGAGTGGAGCCGCATGTGTTCGAGTTGTATGGAGCGGAGCTGTATGTGTACGAGGTGTACGGAGTGGAGCTGAGTGGGTACGAGGTGTATGGAGCGGAGCTGAGAGTGTATGAGGTGTATTGAGCAGAGCTGCGTGTGTACAAGGTGTACAGAGTGGAGCTGCGCGTGTATGAGATGTACGGAAAGGAGATGTGTGTGTACGAGGTGTACGGAGCAAAGCCACGTGTGTACGAGGTGTACGAAGTGGAGCCGAGTGTGTATGAGGTGTTTGGAGTGGAGCCGAGTGTGTATGAGGTGTTGTATGAGGTGTAGGGAGCGGAGCCGAGTGTGTACGAAGTGTACAGAGCAGAGCCAAGTGTGTACAAGATGTACGGAGCAGAGCCACGTGTGTACGAGGTGTACAGAGACGAGAGTGTACTACATGTATGGAGTGGAGCTGTGAGTGTACTAGGTGTATGGAGCAGAGCTGAGAGTATACGAAGTGTACGGAGCAGATTCAATTGTGTATGAGGTGTATGGAGCGGAGCCGCACGTGTACAAGGTGTATGGAGCAGAGGGAAGTGTGTACGAGATGTACGGAGCGGAGCTGAGAGTGTACGAGGTGTACGGAGCGGACCCGCGCGTGTACAAGATGTACAGAGTGGGGCTGTGTGTGTGTGAGGCGTATGGAGCAGAGCCGCATGTGTACGAGGTGTACGGAGCAGAGCCGCGTGTATACGAGGTGTACGGAGCAGAGCTGCATGTATACGAGGTGTACGGAGTAGAGCCGCGTGTATACGAGGCGTACAGAGCAGAGCCGCGTGTGTACAAGGTGTACAGAGTAGAGCCGAGAGTGTATGAGTGGTGGCCCGCCGAGCATGCCGGTCCTATAGTCCCGGCCGCCTCTGCCGACACGATTCTTCTCCCGTGTCCCGGCCGCCGCTGTCTACCCTCTACAGCTCAGCACAGCGGGGACAATGATGTGATCACTTAGCGCCGCTGTGCTGAGACGTGCAGAGCGGCAGAGCAGACGCTGAGGAGACCGGAGCAGCGAGAAGAGGTGAGTATTTACTTTTTTTTTTATATCAGTGAGTACACTGATGGGAAACTATGTAATGTGTAATATAATATAGGAGGACAATGGGGGTGCAGTATACTATATGGAGAACTATTGGTTCCCATTATGCTATATGGAGGACTATGGGGGTGCATTATACTATAAGGAAATCAATAGGGGATGCATTATACTATATGGAGGAATGTGTGGGTGCATTATTCTATTTGGAGGACTGTGGGGGTGCATTATTCTATATGGAGGTTTGTGGGGGTGCAATATGCTATTTGGAGAACTATAGGGTGTATTATTCTATGTGGAGGACTGTGGGGTGCATTATTCTATATGAAGGTCTGTGGGGTGCATTATACTATAAGGAGGACTTTTGGGGTGCATTATACAATATGGAGGACTTTTGGAGTGCATTATACAATGTGGAGGAGTTTGGGGGTGCATTATCCTATATGGAGGACTGCAGTTGTATTGTACTATATGTCATGCTTTAAGGGTGTAATATACTATACGGAGGACTGTGGGGGTGCATTATTATATATGGAGGACTGTAGCGTGCATTATACTATACGGAGGAATGTGGGGCTGCATTTTTCTATATGGAGGATTGTGGGGTGTATTATACTACATGGAGGACTGTGGGGGAGCATTATTCTATATGGAGGACTGTGGGGGTGATTATTCTATATGGAGGACTGTGGGGGTGCATTATTCTATATGGAGGTCTGTGGGGGTGCAATATGCTATTTGGAGGACTATGGGTGCAATATACTATATGGAGGACTGTGGTGGTGCATTTTTCTATATTAAGGACTGTGGGGGTGCATTATGTTTTATGGAAGACTATGGGGGTGCATAATATATGGAGGAATTTGGGGGTGCAGTATACTATGTGGAATACTATGGGTGGTGCATTATATTATATGGAGCCAATTATATTACATGGAAGACATTATAATATTTGGAGGGCTCTGTGGGAGGCATGATAATACTTGGAGGGCTACGAGGGAGCCTTTATACTGTATGAAGGGCTACTTGAGGGCTGAGTTGGGGGCCATTATACTGTATATAGGTCCATTTTACTACATGGAGGGCTGGGCGGGGGTCATAGTTGGGGATCATACTATACTGGGGTAGTTGAAGGAGGTACAGTAGGGTCATCATACTGTGCGTGTGGAGGAATGCACTGTGGGGGATCATACAGTGTTTGTGGGGCACTCTTGTTGGCATCACACTTTATAGGGGCAATGAAAGGGGAATCTAGGGGCTTCAGTAGGAGGAAAATTACTATGTAAAGGCGGAAATGTTGCGAGAGATGTACCTATGTGACCCACCCAAATATTCTTTTTTTTGGGGGGTGCCCAATTAGAACTGCTGCTCTAGGGCTCCATGATTTCTATGATGGAGGATGCATTGTCCCTCTGCTGCAGGACTGATTGGCCATAACTTACACACCAGGTCCAGTGCTGCTCCTTGGTACATACAGGCATCCAGCCATGTTTCTCCTGAGCAGCAGTTGGTCGGTGGCGCTCTTCCCACTTTCCGCTTCCATATCCTTCGCTCAACCCAATAGGAAGGACCCTGTTATTAATTCCAGACAGCCCTGTGTGCAGCGCTTGTGATTGGCTAAGCAATTCGGGAGTAAGTGTGGTCTGTTGGAGGAGAAGCACCATTTTCCAGCATAGTGCAGTGGCAGCTTGTTGATGCTCAGACTGCAGGTCGTTACCTGTGGTGTGTGGACGGTGCGGCAAGGTGACTTGTCTGACTAGTCAGTGCCAGGCAGCGGTCCAGAGTTTTGTAGGCGTGTGCCAGAGGTTGGCAATCAGTGTTGCCTCCTGTGCTATAAGGATGCAGGACTGTGTCTGCCTACAGGACCACAGCTCTGACAGTCGTCATTATGTGTCTATATGCTTGTGCCAAGTCGCTATTGCTATTAATGATCCTTGTTCTGGATTCTTCTGTGTGGTTCTTGTATGTGAATGTGATGGCGCTGACATCCTAGCGTGGACATCTTTTTTTCTGCTTCTGAAAAACTAAAATGTCCACCATTTTGCTCATTTAACAGGATAAATCTAAATCTGTATGAACCAGATTTATTTTTACAGATTAAAAAAAATTTACTAGCGGGGGAGAGGGGGGCACCATTTTGCAGTTAGCCTCGAGAGGCTAGGTTTACTGTGTATACGGCTGGCAGTCTCTAATGTGTATATTGCCAGCAGTCTCTAATCGCCGATACTAATGTTTATACAGACCATTATACAGACGCTGTGTTTCGTGGTGACTGCCCTCCAGCACATAGCAGGGACCCATATAAAATATTATCTCAGTGCAAGAGATGTGGTATAATCAGACCATTTCCGTGCAGCGTCTGCAGTTTGGGGTTCTGATCTGGCACAAATCCTAAATTGTATTAAAAGGCTTGTTAAAGAGTCAATTATGACATTAAGGATTGCTACCCTTATTGGGTGGCATTAGAGTTTTTCATTTCCTCACTGAAGTGACAATTTGCATATTTCCCAGAGGAGCATTGTGGCTATAAGACTCCTTATCTCATTATCTGTCTCTTTATGCCGGGCAGGCAGAGTCCTCTCCATGAGGAGAATAGCTAGTCCTCCAGACCTTGATCTGTATATACACTGCACAGTACCACTTCTTCTGTCCTGTATACTGGGTGTAATCCTCAGTATTAGGGATGAGTGAGTAGTGAAATATTCGGACGAGCTAAGTAAATAAGTCAATGGGAAATGTGAGTACTTTCACAGTGTATCTATATACACTGCAATAGTGAATGTGCTACTCCTAACGAGTAATCACAAGGAAACTCACGTAGTAGCGAGTAACTCAAATACCGTACTATGCAGCGAGTACCGAATAGTTACAAGTATACTCACTCATCCCTACTCAGTATCTGTATTATTCTGTATATATACACTGCACAGTACCACTTCTCCTGTCCTGTATACTGGGTGTAATCCTCAGGATCTGTATTATTCTGTATATATACACTGCACAATACCACTTCTCCTGTCCTGTATACTGGGTGTAAGCCTCAGTATCTGTATTATTCTGTATATATACACATTGTATAGTACCACTTCTCCTGTCCTGTATACTAGGTGTAATCCTCAGTATATGTATTATTCTATATAATACACTGCACATTACCACTTCTCCTGTCCTGTGTACTGGGTGTAATCCTCAGTATCTGTATTATTCTGTATATATACACTGCACAGTTCCACTTCTCCTGTCCTGTATACTGGGTGTAATTCTCAGTATCTGTATTATTCTGTATATACTCACTGCACAGTTCCACTTCTCCTGTCTTGTATACTGGGTGTAATTCTCAGTATCTGTATTATTCTGTATATATACTGCACAGTTCCACTTCTCCTGTCCTGTATACTGGGTGTAATTCTCAGTATCTGTATTATTCTGTATATACTCACTGCACAGTTCCACTTCTCCTGTCTTGTATACTGGGTGTAATTCTCAGTATCTGTATTATTCTGTATATATACTGCACAGCACCACGTCTCCTGTCCTGTATACAGAGTGCAATCCTTGGTATCTGTATTATTTTTTATATATACTGTACACTGCACAGTACCACTTCTCCTGTCCTGTATACTAGGTGTAATCCTCAGTATCTGTATTATTCTGTATATATACACATTGTACAGTACCACTTCTCCTGTCCTGTATACTAGGTGTAATCCTCAGTATATGTATTATTCTGTATATATACACTGCACAGTTCCACTTCTCCTGTCCTGTATACTGGGTGTAATTCTCAGTATCTGTATTATTCTGTATATACACTGCACAGTTCCACTTCTCCTGTCCTGTATACTGGGTGTAATCTTTGGTATCTGTATTATTCTTTATATATACTGTACACTGCACAGTACCACTTCTCCTGCGATATTGTCAGAAGCGGTATTGAACTTTGTCATTTTCAGCATTTAAATACTGTTTAAATTGATTATCCTCAATATGGAAGTCATCATTTATCTTCTGTATACAGACACTGCACAGTACCACGTCTCTTGCCTTATTCTCAGAGAAGCGGTGTAAGTGATCACTCATCTTGTGAATCATTGAAGACTTTCCCTTCACTGTGGATCTAACTGCTGAGATCCCCACAATCCTGAGAAATGTAGCTTTGAAGAGCAACATGGAAATGGAGCTGTGGTTGATTATTCCCTCTGCTGCACCATTCACATGTGGCTCTTCAAATAACTACTTTAAGAAAGAGGTGAGGGCAACGACAACATAAAAGCAAAATTCACTGATCGGGGCTCATAGGTGTTATAGTTTGTGGGCTGGTGGGGCTTGTTTTCCAGGGCTGTTTTTTGGTCCCAGTCCGGCCCTGGTCTGAGGAATGTTCTGCCATGCTGAATTCACTTGGTCATAGAAATCATCAAGATCTACTGCTGGTAGGTCCCTTTTCTATTGCCTACCAATGATGTTGGTAGGCAATTGCAAAGAGAGTAAGTTTACAGAGACAAAGATTTTGGATTTAGTGTTATTATGAATCCTTATTTGGTGGATTTGTGGAGGTTGTTAAGAAGCCATAAGGTTAAGTCACCAATATTAAAAGCGGTTAACCACTTTCTCTTGTTAGTGCAGTTTTCCTAGCAACCTGCTAATGTGGCCATGTAAGTGTACATATAATCCTTCAAGGTTTTCATATTGGTGTTATAACTTGATTGGTAATTTGATTGGCCTCAGTGAATGGCTCTGTTTTTTTTTGGGTACATCATTAACTATAAACAATCATGATAATAATCAATTTTTAAGACTCAATTAAAAATTTGCATCTGGTTAATATGAATATGTATGATTGAGCAGTTTTCAACCACACAATCATCGTACCATCGGACTCTGCCTATAAATATAATTTTATAGTCATGGTGAAGCATTCCCTTGAAATCGTGTGCACTGTGCAAAACTCACCGAATTGGTACTAAGAAATATATAGAAAAACTCACCGAAGTTTTGACACTTTTTTCTACCCCTTGCATCTAGCAGATGGCTGCAGATTCCCCCAGGAGGTGACACATGCGTCCAGACACCGGTGCACAGCCCCCTGCAACCCATAACATGGGGGCGGTTTGTGGCAACCAGGCGACCAGCCATGCTAACAAGGAGGGGGCTGGTGGTGAATGCAGACACATGGACTCCACTAGGCCTCTGCCACTCACATCCAGGTGATACATATAGTGTCTGAGCAGCCTATTGGTAATGCCCCCAGACTGGGCGGGCCACTCTGCACTGAGGACATGCATCACTGTGACAGACGCCCCCTAGAGGAAAACAACCTCAACTGCAATAGATAAAAAGATGCAAGTTGACACTATAATAAATGATGTTAGGGTGCTTTCACATCAGCGTTTTTCGTAATTCGCGGCAGATGCGGTGAAAAAAACGCATCTGCCGCGTTTGCCGCATAACCGTTCCACTTGCGGCGCGGTTGCGGTTTTTTCTATGCAAAGTATAGGCGTACTTGCGGCAGGTGCGGCAAGTGCGGTTTTGCACTTGCGGCAGGTGCGGCCGCGAAAAAAACCGCGGCTTACTGCGGTTTTTTTCGCGGCCGCACCTGCCGCAAGTGCAAAACCGCACTTGCCGCACCTGCCGCAAGTATGCCTATACTTTGCATAGAAAAAACCACAACCGCGCCGCAAGTGGAACGGTTATGCGGCAAACGCGGCAGATGCGGTTTTTTCACCGCATCTGCCGCGAATTACGAAAAACGCTGATGTGAAAGGGCCCTAAGGTGTCAGTTGGTATTATGGCGCCAGAATATCGTAAGCTCGTGACCCACCGTCAAGGGCCCTTACACTCACGAGTACCTAGCCACATGTATAACACATGTATAATTTAGCTTTAAGCAAACCGGTTGACACAAACCGCCCCCATGTTATGGGTTGCAGGGGGCTGTGCACCGGTGTCTGGACGCATGTGTCACCTCCTGGGGGAATCTGCAGCCATCTGCTAGATGCAAGGGGTAGAAAAAAGAATGTGTGCACTGTGCATATAATATAGGGTCTTATTTAAACCTTTTGGCACTGTTCCTTTACAATTCTGATGGTCGCAAGGGCCAGGATACTCAGATAGCTGGGCCAGGGGTATAACGTTCACAGTGGCAATGCTCAGCAGCTGTGACCCTAACCGCACATGAAAAGGGGTATTTAGAGGGAATGAAAGTTTGTAAAATTTGTGACGCCAGCTGAGGTGTCCAGCCAGGGATGGCCGGTGCTGCATATAAGTACTCCCAGTGAACAGGTGTTGTAGCAGCTAGATGTTATACTCTCCTCAGCCAGAACAGACCCCTGGGGTGTGATAGGTGGTAGATGATAAGAGGGATTATAGTGGAGATGATGGAGGTAGTTGACAAGTGCTGATGTGCAGCACAAGAAAATTAGGAGGCAGTTGAATGCAATCTTTTACCTTTACTTGCACTTGGTAACTAGTGAGATTTCAAGGGTACTGTTCACCAGGTCCAGGGTCCGGTCAGTCTGGAAGAATCTGGAATCCACTCCAACAAGTGGGAGATAATGCCTTCCTGCTGTGCTCTATATGTTTGGAGTTTCAGATGCCTGGGAGCTATCCTGTACTCCCTGTTCTCACTTCTTTCTGTGTAGTTTATTCTGCTAAGCAGGCAAAGCGAACCCTTACAAGCTGTCCTAATCTTCACTGCTCTGGGCTCTCAGATCTGCAATCTGCCAGTCCCCAGCTTCTGTCCTCAGGGTCTGCAATCAGAGGGTGCTGGTTTCTGCATTCAGCGTGGCCCTAAGATGAGCCCCTGCAGCTCCAACCCCAGACCTCTTCACTCATGTGTGTTCCCTTTTCTTCCCTTGTCATGTGGCGCCCCACTGGTCAGTGCGCCACAGTAGAGGTACTGCACCCACAAACGAGTGTGCAGTTATTCCTGTTACAGGGGAGAGTAAGGTTTGTAGGCGGCTCCCAACCAGCACTCCCACTCGAGCCTAGGCAAATGGTTGGAGCCCAGTCCCTAGGGGGAGAGTTAGGGGAGGAGGGAAGTCAGACAGTGAAGTTCTAGTTTGCACTGAGGAGCGAAGGAGAGGGGAGCCTCTAAGAGAGTGAAGGAGACTCCCAGGGAGGGGGCCTAGAGAAGAGGGAGCCCAGGAAAAGAAAGAGTGGACCCCATATCGGAGCGCCCATACTCAGGGGGAACCCTGGTCCATCTAATGGAGTACCGGCTCCGAGGATACAGTGCAGGGAGTTCAGCCCCTGAGCTGTCTACACTGGTCGTCACGGGTCAGTTCATCCACCCTGACACCCTGTCTAGAAAGTGCAGCCTCGCCAGTATTGCCCACCAAAGGTCGAGCCCCTCTAGAGAGAAAGAAAGGGAGAAGAAGGGAATCTCACAGCACCCCAACGGGCCTGGTATACAAGAGGGTTGTGCCGGGGCAGGTTTAGCAGCAGGACACAGGATTGACAAGAGAGAGTATACTTCGTGATTTGCTGAATGACCTTGCAACCCCCTGTGACTACCCGACCAGCTACCTGATTATAGGCTGTTTGTGTTGTAACCTTGAACTGCCATCTGAACTGGTTTACAGAGTAAAGTACCCATGTAGAGTGACATAGCCTCGGTGTCTTTGTTCACCTGCTGCACTGCTCAGCACAGATCATCTGCACATCTAGCACCACCACCAACAGTGCTGATCTGCCCCGGGGACTCATCTCCACCTGCAGGGAGCTGCTCCATCCAAGCTGCAGTATCATCTCCCCCGGAGGTCTGAAGCGGTGCTGGTGCCCATCACCAGAATCTGTAGGTGGCGTCACGACAAACTTTTATTTTTCTTTATTTCCATTCCCTAACCCCCTTTATCAGTTGACCACCAGGGCCACAGGTCTGGGTAGGCCACCAGTCACCAGACACCCAAGTCCCCATAGTCCACTGGGCTAGTCACTCACGCTACTCCTCTCTGTAACCCCTACCCCCCAGCCAGAAAGATGAGTCACTCCTAGAACATAGGTACTCATGCTCCCCTTCTGGTCAAGGATCAGGCTGTGTGTGGATGCTTTTGGTACTTTGTGTCAGGAGCTCAGTTACCCCCAGACATGACACCACAAGGAGTTACAGGGGCGATATCTTGGTGGTGGCTGGGGCACCACACAATTTTTATCAAATTACTGGCACATGCATTTGATTATAATAAAATGCAATTTGGCTGTACCATTGGTGAAACTTCACTTCTATATGATGTATCTGTACAGCACCATTGAACAACATTCTCCAAT
>JARQOC010000005.1:104919007-104962581 GCA_033576535.1 Allobates femoralis | reverse complement strand
TGGAAATATGACTACAGCGGTCAGTCAGGGGGATATGTACAAGGCTCATCCTACTTCTCAATGAGCTCAAGTAGACTTGGCACCATGGACAAAGGACAAAACCCCAAAGACCATTTATTCATCAATCCTTCAGTCTACAAAAAATGTAGGAGTTATGAGAAAAATGGCTGGAATAGGGAATGTATAATGCCATGTGGTCCCCTCTCCCTATACTGTATGTACAATCCTAACACTGTGCCATCTAACAAAGACAGATGACACATTCACATGACGAGTGAGTCCAACTATGCAAGTGACAATAAATGATATGCAATATTCCAAATGCAGATACCGTAAATATTAGATATGTACATTGCTGCAAGTTAATGTGAACTAGCAATAATTGTTAATGTTTGTGTTTATCTATAGGATTACTCTAAAGAAATCCCTAATACATCTGTTCCAGTGGTCACGATATTATCTTGAGTCCTTAAGGAAAGTCATAGAAGCCTTATAAAAGGGACTTCTATTCTCTAAACATGACTATCCGAAATATATAAAAAGACAGAATTCCCCAAGTCTTAGACCTGAAACATATTACTTATCCAGGTCATGAGCATTAATGTCTGGGATTTCGAAACCCAGTCTAGAATGTATCTAATATGGTAAAAAAAAATTCAGCCATATTACATATATACTAGAGCATCTCAATGAATTAGAATATCATCAAAAAGTTAATTTATTTCAGTAATTCAATACATAAAGTGAATCACATATATTATATAGAGTCATTACACACAGAGGGATCTATTTCAAGTGTTTATTTCTGTTAATGTTGATGACTATGACTTACAGCCAATGAAAACCCAAAGGTCATTATCTCAGAAAATTAATGTAGAGAGGCTGAACGGTCTGAGAGATAAAATATGACCTAAATAGGCGTCAGAGGCTTCACCTTGTGTGGTTGTGAGAGTCACAACCACTATAAAAGCAGATCAAGGCTGCTGCAGTCCCCAGTGTGGTGCAAATAGAGACGTGAGGGTGAAGGGTTAAAAACTGCGTTGCTGTATTCCACAAGGCATCAAAGTGTGAACATAATATTGACTTATTAGTCAACACGTTTCAGGACTCCCTGGCTCCTTCCTCAGGACAAATCAATATCGTATTGTCATGTTTCAGGGGATTTCAGGGAGTCCTGCAACACATCGACTAATAAATCAATAGTATATTCAGACTTTCATGTCTCGTGGAATATGGCAGCACGGTTTTTAACTCTTCATCACATGAGAAAACTAGACCATTTAGCTTCCTATACATAGGTAAGATTATTCTAGCCAGACACTGTGAGAACATTTTATTCATTTTTCACCTGTGATAACATTTATCATCTTCTCTTCCATTGCAATCAGAATCAGCCCTGAGCCATAAAGAAACAAGCCCGGACACACCAGGAGCACAGGCAGGTATCCAGTGACAGCAGAGAGAAGACAGCTGAATACCTGGGCAGTTTAGGGAAGATGTCACAGTCCATTTATTCACACAATGTTATTTCTGAATAATGAAACCTTGGGGATTTGGTAGCCCTTCCCCAGAGGGAGGTAGATCTGTATAGCAGACATCAGCCATCCTACATACACAATCCCTGGCTAGAAAGGGAAGACACCAGGTAGCAATGTTACCCTGCATACAATACATACAATCCATACACACAATACATACAATCCATACAATACAATATATACAATACATACAATCCATACAATCCATACAATACACTGCCATCAGAGCAGCTCTGTCCTCTGCCAGGATATGAGGATCCAGCTCTGGATGATGGGATTAGGAAGTGGAGATCAGACATTGGGAGCTGAATTTACACTTTACAGGAATCTATTATATAAAACCCGAAGGCCACTTCCGCCCAAAATCCGCTTCCGCTTCCGTGATGGCCTCCCTCCTGTGTCCAACTCCGGAACCGGAAGCACCAGACCCACGAGCGGCGCCACCGGCCCTGCACAGAGCCCCGTCTGCGGCCGCCCACATCCCGCCCACAGCCCTGCAGCTCACCGCCCACCAACATCCGCCAACCGGCCCGGAACGAGTGTGGGGCCTCCGCCGGCACAGCTCCCAGTCCTGCCGCTCTCTCCACAGACCGGCTGACGCTCCTCCATCACCCAGCTAGCCCGCCCACACTCCGCCCCCGGCCTCCGGAACCGCCAACAGCACTGCCGCTGCCCGCCGCCCGCCAACAGCCCAGTAAGTCTTCCGCCACCCTGCCTCCGCTCTCCTCTGCCACCTCCAGCCCTCCTCTGCCCCCTCCAGCCCTGCTCTGCCCCCTCCAGCCCTGCTCTGCACCCTCCAGCCCTGCTCTGCACCCTCCAGCCCTGCTCTGCACCCTCCAGCCCTGCTCTGCACCCTCCAGCCCTGCTCTGCACCCTCCAGCCCTGCTCTGCACCCTCCAGCCCTCACTGCTGACCCCTGAGCCCTCACTGCTGACCCCTCAGCCCTCACTGCTGACCCCTGAGCCCTCACTGCTGACCCCTGAGCCCTCACTGCTGACCCCTGCGCCCTCACTGCTGACCCCTGCGCCCTCACTGCTGACCCCTGAGCCCTCACTGCTGACCCCTGAGCCCTCACTGCTGACCCCTGAGCCCTCACTGCTGACCCCTGAGCCCTCACTGCTGACCCCTGAGCCCTCACTGCTGACCCCTGAGCCCTCACTGCTGACCCCTGCGCCCTCACTGCTGACCCCTGCGCCCTCACTGCTGACCCCTGCGCCCTCACTGCTGACCCCTGCGCCCTCACTGCTGACCCCTGAGCCCTCACTGCTGAGCCCTCACTGCTGACCCCTGAGCCCTCACTGCTGACCCCTGAGCCCTCACTGCTGACCCCTGAGCCCTCACTGCTGACCCCTGAGCCCTCACTGCTGACCCCTGAGCCCTCACTGCTGAGCCCTCACTGCTGACCCCTGAGCCCTCACTGCTGACCCCTGAGCCCTCACTGCTGACCCCTGAGCCCTCACTGCTGACCCCTGAGCCCTCACTACGCACTGCTGACCCCTGCGCCCTCATGCTGCTGACCCCTGCGCCCTCACTGCTGACCCCTGAGCCCTCACTGCTGAGCCCTCACTGCTGACCCCTGAGCCCTCACTGCTGACCCCTGAGCCCTCACTGCTGACCCCTGAGCCCTCACTGCTGACCCCTGAGCCCTCACTGCTGACCCCTGAGCCCTCACTGCTGACCCCTGAGCCCTCACTGCTGACCCCTGAGCCCTCACTGCTGACCCCTGAGCCCTCACTGCTGACCCTGAGCCCTCACTGCTGACCCCTGACTCGCCCTCACTGCTGACCACTGGCCTGCGCCCTCACTGCTGACCCCTGAGCCCTCACTGCTGACCCCTGCGCCCTCACTGCTGACCCCTGCGCCCTCACTGCTGACCCCTGAGCCCTCACTGCTGACCCCTGAGCCCTCACTGCTGACCCCTGGCGCCTCACTGCTGACCCCTGCGCCCTCACTGCTGACCCCTGCGCCCTCACTGCTGACCCCTGCGCCTCATGCTGACCTGCGCCTCACTGCTGACCCCTGCGCCCTCACTGCTGACCCCTGCGCCCTCACTGCTGACCCCTGCGCCCTCACTGCTGACCCCTGCGCCCTCACTGCTGACCCCTGCGCCCTCACTGCTGACCCCTGCGCCCTCACTGCTGACCCCTGCGCCCTCACTGCTGACCCCTGCGCCCTCACTGCTGACCCCTGCGCCCTCACTGCTGTCCCCTGCGCCCTCACTGCTGACCCCTGCGCCCTCACTGCTGACCCCTGCGCCCTCACTGCTGACCCCTGCGCCCTCACTGCTGACCCCTGCGCCCTCACTGCTGACCCCTGCGCCCTCACTGCTGACCCCTGCGCCCTCACTGCTGACCCCTGAGCCCTCACTGCTGACCCCTGAGCCACCGCCCTCACTGCTGACCCCTGAGCCACCGCCCTCACTGCTGACCCCTGAGCCACCGCCCTCACTGCTGACCCCTGAGCCACCGCCCTCACTGCTGACCCCTGAGCCACCGCCCTCACTGCTGACCCCTGAGCCACCGCCCTCACTGCTGACCCCTGAGCCACCGCCCTCACTGCTGACCCCTGAGCCACCGCCCTCACTGCTGACCCCTGAGCCACCGCCCTCACTGCTGACCCCTGAGCCACCGCCCTCACTGCTGACCCCTCAGGCTGCGCCCTCACTGCTGACCCCTCAGGCTGCGCCCTCACTGCTGACCCCTCAGGCTGCGCCCTCACTGCTGACCCCTGCGCCCTCACTGCTGACCCCTGCGCCCTCACTGCTGACCCCTGCGCCCTCACTGCTGACCCCTGCGCCCTCACTGCTGACCCCTGCGCCCTCACTGCTGACCCCTGCGCCCTCACTGCTGACCCCTGCGCCCTCACTGCTGACCCCTGCGCCCTCACTGCTGACCCCTGCGCCCTCACTGCTGACCCCTGCGCCCTCACTGCTGACCCCTGCGCCCTCACTGCTGACCCCTGCGCCCTCACTGCTGACCCCTGCGCCCTCACTGCTGACCCCTGAGCCTGCTCCCTCACTGCTGACCCCTGAGCCCTCACTGCTGACCCCTGCGCCCTCACTGCTGACCCCTGCGCCCTCACTGCTGACCCCTGCGCCCTCACTGCTGACCCCTGCGCCCTCACTGCTGACCCCTGCGCCCTCACTGCTGACCCCTGCGCCCTCACTGCTGACCCCTGCGCCCTCACTGCTGACCCCTGAGCCTGCGCCCTCACTGCTGACCCCTGAGCCTGCGCCCTCACTGCTGACCCCTGAGCCTGCGCCCTCACTGCTGACCCCTGAGCCTGCGCCCTCACTGCTGACCCCTGCGCCCTCACTGCTGACCCCTGCGCCCTCACTGCTGACCCCTGCGCCCTCACTGCTGACCCCTGCGCCCTCACTGCTGACCCCTGAGCCTGCGCCCTCACTGCTGACCCCTGAGCCCTCACTGCTGACCCTGAGCCCTCACTGCTGACCCCTGCGCCCTCACTGCTGACCCCTGCGCCCTCACTGCTGACCCCTGCGCCCTCACTGCTGACCCCTGCGCCCTCACTGCTGACCCCTGAGCCTGCGCCCTCACTGCTGACCCCTGAGCCTGCGCCCTCACTGCTGACCCCTGAGCCTGCGCCCTCACTGCTGACCCCTGAGCCTGCGCCCTCACTGCTGACCCCTGAGCCTGCGCCCTCACTGCTGACCCCTGAGCCTGCCCCCCTCACTGCTGACCCCTGAGCCTGCCCCCTCACTGCTGACCCCTGAGGCTGCCCCCTCACTGCTGACCCCTGAGCCACCGCCCTCACTGCTGACCCCTGAGCCACCGCCCTCACTGCTGACCCCTGAGCCACCGCCCTCACTGCTGACCCCTGAGCCACCGCCCTCACTGCTGACCCCTGAGCCACCGCCCTCACTGCTGACCCCTGAGCCACCGCCCTCACTGCTGACCCCTGAGCCACCGCCCTCACTGCTGACCCCTGAGCCACCGCCCTCACTGCTGACCCCTGAGCCACCGCCCTCACTGCTGACCCCTGAGCCACCGCCCTCACTGCTGACCCCTGAGCCACCGCCCTCACTGCTGACCCCTGAGCCACCGCCCTCACTGCTGACCCCTGAGCCACCGCCCTCACTGCTGACCCCTGAGCCACCGCCCTCACTGCTGACCCCTGAGCCACCGCCCTCACTGCTGACCCCTGAGCCACCGCCCTCACTGCTGACCCCTGAGCCTGCGCCCTCACTGCTGACCCCTGAGCCACCGCACTCACTGCTGACCCCTGAGCCACCGCCCTCACTGCTGACCCTGAGCCACCGCCCTCACTGCTGACCCCTGAGCCACCGCCCTCACTGCTGACCCCTGAGCCACCGCACTCACTGCTGACCCCTGAGCCACCGCACTCACTGCTGACCCCTGAGCCACCTGTACACACACAATTAATTTCACCGCACTCCCCTAACTATTACTAAATAAACTATATATATATATTCTAGACTACCCGATTCTTCAGAATCGGGCTGCCATCTAGTAGTAAATAAACACATAATGATCCTGATTATAGAACTACTAATGATGTGGAAACCCTATACACTAACTATTTCCTCTGTGACCTAGGGGCACTTTAACCCCTTAATTACAACCATTCATTGTGCTGATGGGGAAACCTCCAGATGATATCATAAAATCATTAGATGTTATAAATGGAGTTTATATCTCATTAAGATATCACATATATTACTTTAGCTCTATGAACACAATGCAAAGCAATCTCCATCAGAGGTATCTAGACAGCAGCAGATCTACATCATTCATTTGACTAAACTCTGTGATACAACACACTATGGCCTTACATAGGACTGCAGATGAACCTGTTACACTTTTTAAACTCAGTTATTATAATGCACATACAAGTCAGCTCTTCTACCTCTATCCAGACGTAGAAGGTTACATAGGTCCATACCAAATTTGATACTACAATAAATTATTATTTTACATAGGACTGCTGATGGACCTGTTACATTCTTTTTACCCAAGTATTATAATACACAAGTCAGCTCTTCTACCTCTATCCAGATGTAGTAGATTACATTATCTCTAATTCTATCTGATACTACAATAAATTATTATTTTACATAGGACTACAGATGAACTTGTTATAGTCTAAATTTTACATAGGACTGCAGATGAACCTGTTACATTCTTTTAAATCAAATATTATAATACACAGTCAGCTCTTCTACCTCTATCCAGTTGTAGAAGAGTAGATTATCCCTAATTCTATCTGCTACTACAATAAATTATTTTACATAGGACTGCAGGTGAACTTGTTATATTGTCTTAATGTTACATAGGACTGCTGATTAACCTGTTACATTCTTTGAACTCAATTATTATAATACACAAGTCAGCTCTTCTACCTCTATCCAGAAGTAGTAGATTACATTATCTCTCATTCTATCTGATACTACAATAAATTATTATTTTACATAGGACTGCAGATAAACTTGTTATATTGTCTTGATTTTACATAGGACTGCAGATTAACCTGTTACATTTTTTTTACCCAATTATTATAATACATAAGTCAGCTCTTCTACCTCTATCCAGATGTAGTAGGTTACATTATCCCCAATTCTATTTGATATTACAATAAATTATTACTTTACATAGGACTGCAGATGAACCTCGTACATTATCTTATCTCAGTTATTACAATATACATACAAGTCTTCTCTTCTACTTCTCTCCAGTTGTAGTAGATTACATTAGTCTCGACACATATTTGATAATGCAATAAATGATTATTTTACATAGGACTGCAGGTAATCATTCCACACTAGTTTAACTCGGTACACAAACATGCATTTAGCCATTTATGTAGATATAGCAGAGCTGCAGTTGTCATGTCTTAACTCAATGTAATATCATTATGGTTATTTTACATGGGACTGCTGATCCACTCAAAGATGTATATGATGCACAGAAGAGCAGCTGGAAAGTGACAGTAACAGATAGATGACACTCTATACTTGTGTTACTGTGTAATAACAATATTTACCATTTGTTGCCTGTACTGTCTCCTCCATAAATGACACAAAGTCTTCAGATTAGTGAAGAACTGGTGACAAACACTTGTGAATAATTCAGTAACTTCTTCTTTAACCCCTTGGTGTCTGGGCAGCCTGAACACAGCAGGTAAGCTGAGGCTGTCTGTCCTCCCTGGGGCTCCAGAGCAGACAGAGACCCTGGCCAGGGAGAGGAGGCTCAGACCCAGCCATTACCCGGCTCCTTCTCCATCCTGCCCTCCTACAAGACATTGCACTGTACCTGAAGAAGCTCCTGGGGTCTCCCCTTCCTCTGAGGGCTCCAGCACTGCAGCCTGTGCTCTAATCCCCAGCACTCCAGTGATGACACACTCTAACCCCAACCATCTGTTGAGACTCGTCCTGCAGCACTCAGCCTCTGCCCAATCCAGGCTGTGGGGCTGGATGTGTCCTCTGCAGGTCTGCACACAAGTAACCTGAGCTATGGAGGGAGCTCTATAAAGAGTGTGAGTGAGGGGAGGAGGAGGTGCAGGCTGGGAAGGTACAGAGGGTGTGATCACATCTGATGGCCACTTGTGTTCACTGCAACCCCCCTGCAATCCCCTGGGACCACCAGGACCCTGAGCCAAGTCAGATCATCGTCTTATGGTCATTGGGGGTCATTTCCTCTGGCTTTTTTGGATGCACAGTTTTGGGGGATCTGGAGTAATCATGTCCCAGTGGGAGATGTGAGCTGAGCCCTGTGCCAGGACAGCAGCACCTCCTGTAGGATCACTGCTCTATGGATCCTGATCAGCATAGATACAGCTAATGCAATATGGGTAAGGGCTCACACTGCAGGGCTCAGCATTCAGTGTCCACACTACAGGGCTCAGCATTCAGTGCCCACATTGCAGGGCTCAGCATTCAGTGCCCACATTGCAGGGCTCAGCATTCAGTGCCCACATTGCAGGGCTCAGCATTCAGTGCCCACACTGCAGAGCTCAGCATTCAATGCCCACACTGCAGGGCTCAGCATTCAGTGCCCACATTGCAGGGCTCAGCATTCAGTGCCCACATTGCAGGGCTCAGCATTCAGTGCCCACATTGCAGGGCTCAGCATTCAGTGCCCACACTGCAGGGCTCAGCATTCAGTGCCCACACTACAGAGCTCAGCATTCAGTGCCCACATTGCAGGGCTCAGCATTCAGTGCCCACATTGCAGGGCTCAGCATTCAGTGCCCACACTGCAGGGCTCAGCATTCAGTGCCCACACTACAGGGCTCAGCATTCAGTGCCCACACTGCAGAGCTCAGCATTCAGTGCCCACACTACAGAGCTCAGCATTCAGTGCCCACACTGCAGAGCTCAGCATTCAGTGCCCACACTACAGAGCTCAGCATTCAGTGCCCACACTACAGAGCTCAGCATTCAGTGCCCACACTGCAGAGCTCAGCATTCAATGCCCACACTACAGAGCTCAGCATTCAGTGCCCACACTACAGGACTCAGCATTCAGTGCCCACACTACATGACTCAGCATTCAGTGCCCACACTACAGGACTCAGCATTCAGTGCCCACACTACATGACTCAGCATTCAGTGCCCACACTACAGGACTCAGCATTCAGTGCCCACATTGCAGGGCTCAGCATTCAGTGCCCACATTGCAGGGCTCAGCATTCAGTGCCCACACTGCAGGGCTCAGCATTCAGTGCCCACATTGCAGGGCTCAGCATTCAGTGCCCACATTGCAGGGCTCAGCATTCAGTGCCCACACTACAGGGCTCAGCATTCAGTGCCCACACTGCAGAGCTCAGCATTCAGTGCCCACACTACAGAGCTCAGCATTCAGTGCCCACACTGCAGAGCTCAGCATTCAGTGCCCACACTACAGAGCTCAGCATTCAGTGCCCACACTACAGAGCTCAGCATTCAGTGCCCACACTGCAGAGCTCAGCATTCAATGCCCACACTACAGAGCTCAGCATTCAGTGCCCACACTACAGGACTCAGCATTCAGTGCCCACACTACATGACTCAGCATTCAGTGCCCACACTACAGGACTCAGCATTCAGTGCCCACACTACAGAGCTCAGCATTCAGTGCCCACACTACAGGGCTCAGCATTCAGTGCCCACATTGCAGGGCTCAGCATTCAGTGCCCACACTGCAGGGCTCAGCATTCAGTGCCCACATTGCAGGGCTCAGCATTCAGTGCCCACATTGCAGGGCTCAGCATTCAGTGCCCACACTGCAGGGCTCAGCATTCAGTGCCCACACTACAGAGCTCAGCATTCAGTGCCCACATTGCAGGGCTCAGCATTCAGTGCCCACATTGCAGGGCTCAGCATTCAGTGCCCACACTGCAGGGCTCAGCATTCAGTGCCCACACTACAGGGCTCAGCATTCAGTGCCCACACTGCAGAGCTCAGCATTCAGTGCCCACACTACAGAGCTCAGCATTCAGTGCCCACACTGCAGAGCTCAGCATTCAGTGCCCACATACAGAGCTCAGCATTCAGTGCCCACACTACAGAGCTCAGCATTCAGTGCCCACACTGCAGAGCTCAGCATTCAATGCCACACTACAGAGCTCAGCATTCAGTGCCCACACTACAGGACTCAGCATTTAGTGCACACACTCCAGGGCTCAGCATTCAGTGCCCACACTACAGGACTCAGCATTCAGTGCCCACACTACATGACTCAGCATTCAGTGCCCACACTGCAGGACTCAGCATTTAGTGCCCACACTGCAGGGCTCAACATTCAATGTCCACACTACAGAGCTCAGCATTCAGTACCCACACTACAGAGCTCAGCATTCATTGCCCACACTGCAGGACTTAGCATTCAGTGCCCACACTGCAGGACTCAGCATTCAGTGCCCACACTACAGGACTCAGCATTCAGTGCCCACATTGCAGGGCTCAGCATTCACTGGCCACACTACAGGGCTCAGCATTCAGTGCCCACACTGCAGGGCTCAGCATTCAGTGCCCACACTGCAGAGCTCAGCATTCAATGCCCACACTACAGAGCTCAGCATTCAGTGCTCACACTGCAGGACTCAGCATTCAGTGCCCACACTGCAGGGCTCAGCATTCAGTGCCCACACTACAGGACTCAGCATTCAGTGCCCACATTGCAGGGCTCAGCATTCAGTGCCACACTACAGGACTCAGCATTCAGTGCCCACACTTTCAGGGCTCAGCATTCAGTGCAAACACTACAGGGCTCAGCATTCAGTGCCCACACAGCAGAGCTCAGCATTCAGTGCCCACACTGCAGGGCTCAGCATTCAGTGCCCACATTGCAGGGCTCAGCATTCAGTGCCCACACTGCAGGGCTCAGCATTCAGTGCCCACACTTGCAGGGCTCAGCATTCAGTGCCCACACAGCAGAGCTCAGCATTCAGTGCCCACACTGCACGGCTCAGCATTCAGTGCCCACACTTGCAGGGCTCAGCATTCAGTGCCCACACTGCAGGGCTCCTCAGCATTCAGTGCCCACACTACAGAGCTCAGCATTCAGTGCCCACACTACAGGGCTCAGCATTCAGTGCCCACACAGCAGAGCTCAGCATTCAGTGCCCACACTGCAGAGCTCAGCATTCAGTGCCCACACTGCAGGGCTCAGCATTCAGTACCCACACTACAGAGCTCAGCATTCAGTGCCCACACTGCAGGGCTCAGCATTCAGTGCCCACACAGCAGAGCTCAGCATTCAGTGCCCACACTGCAGAGCTCAGCATTCAGTGCCCACACTACAGAACTCAGCATTCAGTGCCCACACAGCAGAGCTCAGCATTCAGTGCCCACACAGCAGAGCTCAGCATTCAGTGCCCACACTGCAGAGCTCAGCATTCAGTGCCCACACTACAGAACTCAGCATTCAGTACCCACAATACAGAGCTCAGCATTCAGTGCACACACTGCAGGACTCAGCATTCAGTGCCCACACTACAGAGCTCAGCATTCAGTGCACACACTGCAGGACTCATCATTCAGTACACACATTGCAGGACTCAGCATTCAGTGCCCACACTTGCAGGGCTCAGCATCAGTGCCCACATTGCAGAGCTCAGTATTCAGTGCCACTACTACAGAATTCAGCATTCAGTGCCCACACTACAAAGCTCAGCATTCAGTGCACACACTGCAGGACTCAGCATTCAGTACCCACATTGCAGAGCTTAGCTTTCAGTGCCCACACTACAGGACTCAGCATTCGGTGCCCACACTGCAGAGCTCAGCATTCACAAAAGTTGCCACATTTTTTGGCGCCTCTGTCTAGGCCTTCCTTCTTCTAGGGGCTGAGGCACGCCCCGGGCCTGCACATGGTGTTTAGTACATGGCTACGGCGCCATCTTGGGTCCTCGTGCGATAATGGAGGGAACCCATTTTTCGCGCCAAGCAACGGCGGAAAAAGTTTGTTTTAAGTCCAAGGCACACAGTACCCAGTGGTACCGGTCATGAGATCCTGTTCGTGACGCCAGGAATGATAGGTGCAGCACCCTGGCTCAGGGGTACTCGATTATCAGGCGGCAAAGGATTAACTGCGGTGTCACGGGCAATGGCGGCCGCGCCTGATCCTGTGTCCTGGGCCTATCTTTAAAAGGCGGGTTTATGTACAGGGGATTATGTACAAGTTTATAGTTTGTCGTGACGCCACCTGCAGTACCTGGTGAGAAGTCACCAGCGCCGCCACAGTCCTCCGGAGGTCGGTGGTATTGCGGCTGAGATGGTGTAGTCCACCGCAGGCAGAACTGGGCCTCCGGGGTAGCGATTCTTGGGGAAGGAATGAGTTCATGGAAAGAAGATGCAGCAGAGTCAAAGTCACTTCACACGGGTACTTTACTGGAGCTTCAGCAGTGTTATTACAGTCCTCAGTGCAGTTAGATGTTAAATGACAAGTGGCTGCAAGCGGATCTCTGGTAGCAGGACGGAACCCCCAGCATGTGCCTTTCTTGTTCCAATTCTTCCCTGCTTCCCAGTAGCTTGTGTGAAATTCAATCTCATGTAGTAGATCTGACCTCCTGCTGACTTTCTCTTTCCTTCTCTTGCTCCAGTCGGGTAACCCTCTGTTGATCACTGTGGCTTGCCTGCTGTGTCTAGTCCCCTCTAATGGTCGCTCGAGAATCAGGGCCGTTCATATATATATACCTTCGTGCTTCGGATTTTCTGCAGGCCTTAAAGGTTCCTACAGGTGCGGGCTCCGGTACCCGGTTTCTCTCCTGGGGCAAACTCTCTGGTTCCTCTATTCCCCACTCGTTCTCTGTATCTGGAATCTGTCCTTGTTGTTCTTGGGTCCTCAGCCGAGAGACCCTCCTTGCTCCCTCAGTCCATCCGCCTGGATGACTAACTCTCCGACCCACTCTACTCCTCTCTCTAGTTCCCCCTAGAGGCGACTAAATACCCTCCCGGGTTCCCTCCCACTGTGTGGTCTAGTGTGGAGTGTGGGTTTTAGGGTTCCGCCTACCATCCTGAAATCCTCTTGCAGCTGAGGTGACTACACCTCTTTTACAGGTGCAGTACCCCTCTGTGGCACCTACACAGTGGGGCGCCACACCCACACTACAGAGCTCAGCATTCAGTGCCCACACTGCAGAGCTCAGCATTCAGTGTCCACACTGCACAATCCAGCTTTCAGTGCCCACACTACAGAGCTCAGCATTCAGTGCACAAACTTCAGGGCTCAGCATTCAGTGCCCACACTGCAGAGCTCAGCATTCAGTGCCCACACTGCAGAGCTCAGCATTCAGTGCCCACACTGCAGAGCTCAGCATTCAGTGCCCACACTGCAGACCTCAGCATTCAGTGCCCACACTGCAGGACTCAGCATTCAGTGCCCACATTACAGAGCTCAGCATTCAGTGCCCACACTGCAGGGCTCTGCATTCAGTGCCCACACTGCAGAGCTCAGCATTCAGTGCCCACACTGCAGACCTCAGCATTCAGTGCCCACACTGCAGGACTCAGCATTCAGTGCCCACATTACAGAGCTCAGCATTCAGTGCCCACACTGCAGGGCTCTGCATTCAGTGCCCACACATTAGGGCTCAGCATTCAGTGCCCACACCGCAGGGCTTAACATTCAGTGCCCACACTGCAGGGCTCAGCATTCAGTGCCCACGCTGCAGGGCTCAGCATTCAGTGCCCACACTGCAGGTCTCAGCATTCAGTGCCCACACTGCAGGGCTCAGCATTCAGTGCCCACACTGCAGGGCTCAGTATTCAGTGCCCACATTGCAAGGCTCAGCATTCAGTGCCCACACTGCAGGGCTCAGCATTCAGTACCCACACTGCAGAGCTCAGCATTAAATGCTCACACTGCAGAGCTCAGCATTCAGTGCCCACACTGCAGGGCTCAGCATTCAGTGCCCACACTGCAGACCTCAGCATTAAGTGCCCACACTTCAGAGCTCAGCATTCAGTTTCCAAACTGCAGAGCTCAGCATTCAGTGCCCACACTGCAGGACTCTGCATTTAGTGCCCACACTTCAGGGCTCAGCATTCAGTGCCCACACTGCGGGGCTTAACATTCAGTGCCCACACTGCAGGGCTCAGCATTCAGTGCCCACACTGCAGGGCTCAGCATTCAGTGTCCACACTACAAAATTCAGCATTCAGTGCCCACACGTGCAGGGCTTAGCATTCAGTGCCCACACTGCATGGCTCAGTATTAAGTTCCCACACTACAGGGCTCAGTATTCAGTGCCCACACTGCAGAGCTCAGCATTCAGTACCCACAATAGAGAACTCAACATTCAGTGCCCACACTGCAAGACTTAGTGATTAGTGCCGACACTGCAGGGCTCAGCATTCAATGCCCACACTGCAGAGCTCAGTATTCAGTGCCCACATTGCAAGGCTCAGCATTCAGTGCCCACACGGCAGAGCTCAGCATTTAATGCCCACACTGCAGGGCTCAACATTCAGGGTCCACACTACAGAATTCAGAATTCAGTGCCTACACTGCAGAGCTCAGCATTTAGTGCCCACATTGCAGGGCTCAGCATTCAGTGCCCAAACTGCAGAGCTCAGCATTCAGTGCCCACACTGCAGAGCTCAGCATTTAGTGCCCACATTGCAGGGCTCAGAATTCAGTGCCCACACTGCAGAGCTCAGCATTCAGTGCCCACACTGCAGGGCTCAGCCTTCAGTGCCCACACTACACAGCTCAGCATTCAGTGCCCACACTGCAGAGCTCAGCATTCAGTGCCCACACTACAGAACTCAGCATTCAGTACCCACAATACAGAGCTCAGCATTCAGTGCACACACTGCAGGACTCAGCATTCAGTGCCCACACTACAGAGCTCAGCATTCAGTGCCCACACTAGAGAACTCAACATTCAGTGCCCACACTGCCGGGATTAGCGATTAGTGCCCACACTCAGGGGTTAACTACAATAGGTGCAGGGGTTGTGATCGCACCCGGGCCCTGCAGCCTAGGGGGGCCCCAAACGTCCCTTTGGCCCATAGAAAAAGACTTAATACTACTAAAGATTTGCAATAATTGGGGCCCCGTTGGAGCTTTCGCATCGGGGCCCCAAGGCCTGAAGTTACGCCACTGCCCACACTGAAGGGCTCCGCATTAATTTCCCACAATGCAGGGCTCAGCATTTAGTGCCCACACTGCAGAGCTCATCATTCATTGCCCACACTGCAGGGACTCAGCATTTACTGCCCACACTGCAGGATTCAGAATTCAGTGCCCACACTACTAGGCTCAGCATTCTGTGCCCACACTGCAGGGCTCAGCATTCACTGCCCACACTGCAAGGTTCAGCATTCAGTGCCCACACTGCAGATCTCAGCATTTAGTGCCCACACTGCAGGGCTCAGCATTCACTGCCCACACTGCAGGGCTCAGCTTCAGTACCCACACTACAGAGCTCAGCATTCAGTGCCCACACTGCAGGACTTAGCATTCAGTGCCCACACTGAAGGGCTCAGCATTAAGTGCCCACACTACAGGGCTCAGTATTCAGTGCCCACACTGCAGAGCTCAGCATTCAGTGCCCACACTACAGGGCTCAGCATTTAGTGCCCACACTGCAGGGCTCAACATTCAATGTCCACACTGCAGAGCTCAGCTTCAGTACCCACACTACAGAGCTCAGCATTCAGTGCCCACACTGCAGGACTTAGCATTCAGTGCCCACACTGCATGGCTCAGCATTAAGTGCCAACACTACAGGGCTCAGTATTCAGTGCCCACACTGCAGAGCTCAGCATTCAGTGCCCACACTACAGGGCTCAGCATTCAGTGACCACACTGCAGGGCTCAGCATTCAGTGCCCACACTGCAGGGCTCAGCATTCACTGCCCACACTACAGGGCTGAGCAGTCAGTGCCCACACTGCAGGGCTCAGTATTCAGTGCCCACACTGCAGGGCTCAGCATTCAGTGCCCACACTACAGGGCTCAGCATTCAGTGACCATACTGCAGGATTCAGCTTCAGTCACGGGGTACACCATTCCTTTATATCTATGAGTTGTACCCAGCAGTAGATGATCAGAAAGAGCATTTACCTGTAAGGCTACATACACACGTAGCATTGTTCCCACATATTATTATTATTATTTATTTATTTAGCGCTGTTACAAAAACTAAGTCAGGACCTGCAGCTCTCTGGTGCCCCCTTATCCTGCTAGCCAAACTTGGTATTGCCAGTGGATAAGAAAAGGAACCCAGCTGGTCTAATGTATATCGTCTTCTGCGGCACGTGATGCGACGGGATGCATATATACCACCAGTTCCTGCCAGAAACATATATATACCTCGATCCAGTCACCCTCAGGCCCACAATATTCCATAAATACAAAAATTATGCTGCCACTACCGATCTCTTTCAGGTTGATCTGTAACGTGTTTGGTAACGTGTAAATAGCGGGAATGCATGTCAGCTCGTCATATAACAGGAAGAACGAAACTGAGCAAAGTTATAAAGTTTACTCCAGAAAGTTGGCAGTGTTTACCAAAGATATACAAGATATTAGAAGAGAGACATTTTACATATATGCATAAAACAGTTACTAAAATAAAAGGAATAAGTGAGAAATTGCTAAACCTGTGCTATGCTGTGACCTCTCAGATTCTGTGGGGGGGGGACGGCTCCCCAGAAATGATGTATGATTCTGCCACACATCATTACTGTCTTAACGTGTCTTGACATCCCAGGGTGGAATAAGCCCAAAATGGATGCTTTGGTTTTATGTAATGGGACATAAAATCCAGGAACTCCTACTTGTGTTCACCTCCCTGGTGGGCTGGTTCTCTGAAATCCACCTCTTTCACAATTCTCAAAAAAAACTCCATTTTCCATATCTTTGGTTTGGCTACTACCATGTTAAAACCAGGGACATCATGTTTTTCCTAGGGAATTTACACAAAGATTGATATCAAATATGATATATCTGTGATGTTTAGAAGGTCAGAACCCATTTCCCAGGTTTCTGATTGTTACATAGATATAAAAGATATACCATCATAACTGAAAAAGGTAAACATTTATAATATATGATTTACGTATTTGTGGTATGAACCGGTCTTATGAAATTTGACGTTAAAAGACTGTAAGTTAAGACAAAGGTATATCATAGAGACAAAACCAGATTAGACAATCTGAATTCTGCTCAGCTCAGAGCTTTATGGCTAGTCGTAAAAATTCCTGACTGGGGGGAAGCAAAGCGGAGATCTATGTATCTCCCTTACGAACGAACAAGGGTCGGAGAATTAATCTCTGGCTGTCTTTTCAAACATTTTAAAACAATGGCAAGAATTTATGTTTTCCTGACACCTCCCCAATTTAGACTGCACTGTGGAGGTAGGACCTCTGGACCTTCTGGCAAGCTCAGATTGGTGATCTCTCCTACTACCTGGATCCCACAGGACCTTCTTCAATTTGGGCTCAGAGATAGTCTCTGCGATAGTCTCAGGACTGTCATCTGCGGGTAGGACAGCCTGAAAGCCCTGGCTAGAGAGAGACAGAAGTAGCGTGGAAGCCCGACTTCACAGGAACCATTTTGGACCTGTTCTGGGTCAGCAGGTGGTCCAGTTATCCCTCTACAGGTTGAGGACCCAGAATGCAGTGAGGGCCCTACTTTCCCAGTACTCAGGCTGCGGATGAGAGCGCCTTGGAAGGCCATCTCCCCGACGAATAGTGCCACCTTCTGATTTGCCTGACTGACCAGGGACACAGCTTTCCCATCACTCTGACAAGGGGTGGACTGAAACTGTCCCTTAACTTGACAGGCTGTTGAGACTGCTATTCTGCCTTTCTGACAGGTGAGGGGGTTTGCTCTACCATCTCCCTGGCATACCAAAGGCACCTCTCTCCCATCCAGACAAGCCAAGAGTAGCTCTTTCCATTGTCCTGAATGGCAGGGAGGCCTGTCTTCCAATCAGTCGGATAAATAATGGGCCCGATCTCCCCATCGTCTAGGTTGAGTGTGGGATATGTTCTCTCACTACTCTGACAGTTTATGGGGGTTGCCTTCCATCACCCAGACAGGTAGTGAGCACATGCTCTCCATCAACTGGACAGATTATGAGCTCCGTGTTCCCATCCTTGTGCCTGGTCGGGGAGAACATATTTCCCTCTTCTGGTGATCCCTCGGGATCAATGCTCAGGATGGCGCAGCTAGCACCCGCCATGTCACAGTCTGTTGTGACCCTAGCAGGTGGCACGTAACCACTGCACTGACCCATAGCAACAAATTCTACAACCTTGAGCGGACCCTCAGCGATGCCTGCTCTTGGCGGAACATGACTGAGTTCTCCTCCCCCATGAGGCCATCACACTGTGATGCCTCAGGACTAGCAGTTACCATGGGGCAACTACCACCTTCTATGTCACCGTCCATCGGGACACCGGCAAGCTGCATGGGACCATGTTCCTCGGGGTCCTCATGTCTGCCCCCATCTACCTTAGTGACCAATTGTACACCTTGGAGGAAACCCTCAGTGATGCCTACTCGTGGCAACACATTGCTGAGTTCTCCTCTACCATGAGGTCCATCACGCTGTGATGCCTCTGGATCAGCACTTACCATGGAGCAGCTAGCGCTCGCCATGCCACAGTCTGGTGTAACCCTGGCAGGTGGCACAAAACCACCACTCTTGTGGTTGCCATGCCTGCCTCCATTTACCTTAGTGTTGATTTCTGCTACCTTCACGGAAATCTGAGTAATTCACCCTGCGGTGTGATATTCCCTAACACCACAATTCACTTTATTAACAGGCAACACATTGACATTTCTATGTACATTATCAACATTGACATTTCCTGATATATCAGACCAGGGAGGATTATCAGGGACATAATGTGCAACCAACTGCCCCAAATCCATTCTCAGTAACACATTGGTGGGGAGATTCTTGGTTACCCCAACCTCCCTCCACCCTCTTCCCACACCCAGTCCAGGAAAACTCGGGCCATGGGCATAGATCGGCGATCACCCCCAATACCAGTGATAGTCAGTGTCTTTCCAGGGATGAGTTCATGAGGATACACGTATTCGGGGTGGATGAGAGTTCATTCTGCGCCAGAGTTCCTGAGCCCCCCCACAGTGATGGTGTTGCCCACCGAGACCAACTGATATATAAAACTGATATATAAAAAATATACTGTCATAACTAAAAAAGGTAAACATTCACAAAATATGATTTATGTATTTGTGTTGTCACGTTTTCATGTGCGCCCGGCAAAAGTGCAGTGCATGGGGCTTCCTGTGTGGCTGCATCCATGGTAAACAGCGGGATACTATAGAGCAGCCTTGACAAGCAGCCCCTGATGTTAACGCAGTGCGTTCCTGCACACTTCCCTCTGCAGTTACTGGATCCAGTTAACGTAAGTGCTGGGCTAAGTGTGGCCCTAGCCTAAGGCTATGTTCAGACACAGCGGTTTTGATCCGTTTTGTGAAGATCCGTTTTTTTTTTCCTTTTCCGCTGCAAAACTGGATCTGCATTTTTCAAAAAATGTACCAGAAATGCATCTTCCTTTATTGATCCGTTTTTGATACATTTTTGACTGGTGTATGTTTTAAGACCATAGTTTCAATAGAAAAAGTTTATCAGGAAACTCTTTTTCCTGGTCCATTTCCTGCACACAAAATGGATCATTTGAATACCAATCTTGAAAACTCATTGACTGTGCTGGAAATCTCAGAAATTGATCCGTATCATTGCACTGCCACTGCAAAAACGGATCCTCACAAGACAGATAAAAAGCGCATCAAAAACGCTGTGTAAACATAACCTTTAGGGAATGTGCAAACACAGGACATGGTGTCTCCGGATCTGAGGGAAGCTGCAGGGGAACGCTGCCATGCTGTGCCCACCATCTGTGTTCGGTGCAGGGCGGTTTTTCCCTGTATGCACCCGCCGAGATTGCAATTGACTCCGCAGTAATAGATGAACATGCCGCAGAGATATGGAAGCGCAGCAACCCACACCAGATGAAATAACGCTGCGGAGAGGAGAAACACTGTGGGTATGGGATTTCTAGAAATCTCAACTGTTGAGCCCCAGGCCCTGGGGTACTTGGGTACCAGGCTCGGTGGTTGTTCTAGGGATGTCACAGGTGGCAGCGCCTGATCCCATGGCCTGGGTGACATTTCAAAAACAGTTTATCTACAGGGGGTTAGAGTTTTTGTCACGTGACGCCACCTGTAATACCTGGTGATGGGTCACCAGCGCCGCCGCAGTCCGCCGGAGGTAGATGGAATTGTGGCTGAGTTGGCAAAGCCTCCTACAGGTAGGGCGATTCCTCCGGTGCAGCGTTCCTGGAAGGGAACAAGTTGATGTAGGAAAACACACACAGGCAGAGTCATATTCTCCCGGGTACTTTACTGTCAACTCGCAGCAACATCAGACACAGTTCACAGTGCAGCAAAATGTTATAATAACAGGTAGCTTTATGGGTGGCTGCAAGTGGATTCCAGGTGGTATGGTGGAACCCGTGGTGTACATTCCTTAACGAACCTGTGTCCTTTCTTCCCCGCCTAGGATGGGCCTATACTCAATAGGTCCATGTAGGTAGTACCAGTGGTCCTCTCCCTCATGGTGAGGAAGCAGGCAGACTGCTCCATCTGGCAGGGTACTGCGGCTGATAAACAAGCCACAGCAGCCGGTTTGCGACTGCAAAGATGAACTCTGGCCGTATCCTCTGGCCCGGCATTCCTGTGGTGGACTGGAGTATCCCCTGGAGTATGGTCGCTCCACTATGAGGACCTCCCTTTCTCTCCCGGACTTCTCTCGTTGTTCACCCTCTTTCAGGATCTCCTTAAGATCCCTTCTTTTTCCTCCGCTTCAGCTTGAAACCAACCGAGTAAACCTTCCGCCTCGTTCCAATTAGCCAAAGACCTCCTTGAACCCTCTAGAGGTGAATATATTCCCTCCTGGGTTACCTCCCACCGCTCAACTAATGTGGGAGAGCTTGGAATGGGTCCCACCCACCATCCTAGAGTCCACCTGCAGCTGGGGCAATTACACCTCTTTAAGGGTGCAATACACCTCTGTGACGCTTGCACATGCGGGGCGCCACACAACCACTATACTTCTTTTGTTGAACTCATCGTTTTGGACGTAGCGGAAATATGCTGCGCCCAAAATGCTGCTATTACTGATTGTGTTCACGCAGACTTACATAACTCCTTGAGTAATACTCACTTGGTATAGTATGTGCTCACTATCCGGAGGTGCAGCATCATAGACGCAGTGCCTCCGGACCTGAGAGAACCCACGGGTGCCTGCAGGGAGACCTCAGCCACCTTGTACTCACCATCCACTTCTCCCTGCCTTCAACCCAAGGTGACCGCTTCCGACTCCACAGCATGAAATTAACATGCTGCAGAGATGTGAGGCTTGGGCTAGAGCCACATTAGCGTTGTGGCCTATGTCCTGGGGGGTCTGTCAAAAAACAGGATTCTGACAAAATTAATGCAGCTTTATGGTAGTGTAACATGTAACGCTGTACTAACACTGCCAATAGAATCCCATGGATGACGGGACCCGAAGCCAGGGCCGGACTGGGACCAAAAAGCAGCCCTGGAAAACAAGCCCCACCAGCCCATACACTATATCACCCATCAGCCCCAATACGTAAATTTTGCTTTTACATTGTCATTGCCCTCACCACTTTCTTAAAGAAGTTATTTGAAGAACCACATGTGAATGGCGCATCAGAGGGAATAATCAACCACAGCTCCATTCACATGGTGCTCTTCAAATCTCCGTTTTTCAGGATTGTGGGGTCCCAGTGGTCAGACACACAGACACAGCCAGCCACAGACAAACAGCCAGCAACATAGACAGCCACACACAGAGCCACAGCCAGCCAGCCACACAGACACAACCAGCCAAACACACAGCCAGCTACATACACATACACACACAGCCAGCCACAGCCAGAAACCCACACACAGCTAGCCACATAGACAGCCACCAGCCACACAGACAGCCACATACAAACAGCCAGCCACATAGACAGCCACACAGCCAGCCACACACACAGACAGCCAGCCACATACAGCCACAAACAGCCACATAGCCACACAGCCAGCCACACACACACAGCCAAAGCCAGCCACAGCCAGCTACACACAGAGCCTCAGCCAGCCACACGGACACAACTAGCCACACACACAAAGCCAGCCACACACACACACAGCCAGACACACACACACACAGCTATCCAGCCGCATACAGCTAGCAACATAGACAGCCACCAGCCACACACAGACACAGCCAGCCACACATATACAGCCACACACAAACAGCCAGCCTCATAGACAGCCACCAGCCAGCCACACACAGACGCAGCCAGCCACACACATACAGCCAGCCACAAACAGCCACATAGACAGCCATCAGTCACACACAAACAGCCACACACAGGCGCAAACAGCCATAGCCAGCCACATAAACTGCCAGCCACACACACACAGCCATACAGTCAACCACATAGTCAGCCACATGCAGCTAAGCAGCCCCAGCCACACACAGACAGTCAGCCACACACAGCCAAACAGCTCCAGCCACACACAGACACAGTCAGCCACACACAGCCATGCAACATCAGCCACACACAGTCATCCACAGCCACGCAGCTCCAGCCACAGCCAACCCCAGCCAGCCACGTGGCTCCAGCCACACACAGCCAGCCACAGACACGCAGCCGCAGCCACACACAGACACATAGTCAGCCACACAGACACACAGTCAGGCACACAGACACACAGCCAGCCACATAGCCATGCAGCCCCAGCCATACACAGACACACAGACAGCCACACAGCCAGCCACACACAGACACAGTCAGACACACAGACAGTTTGACACACACAGCCAGCCACACAGACATATAGTCAGCCACACAGCACAGCCACGCAGCCCCAGCCATACACAGACACAGTCAGCCATACAGCCAGCCACACAGCCCCAGCCACACACAGACACAGTCAGCCACACAGCCAGACACACAGTCAGCCACAGCCATACAGCTTCAACCACACACAGATACATAGTCAGACACACAGTCAGCCGCACAGCCAGCCCCAGCCACACAGTCAGCTACAGCCTTGCAGCCCCAGCCACACACGGTCAGCTACAGCCACGCAGCCCCAGCCACACACAGTCAGCTACGGCCACGCAGCCCCAGCCACACACAGTCAGCTACAGCCATGCAGTCCAAGCCACACAGTCAGCTACAGCCACGCAGCCCCAGCCACACAGTCAGCTACAGCCACGCAGCCCCAGCCACACACAGACACATAGTCAGCCATGCAGCCCCAGCCACACACAGTCAGCTACAGCCACGCAGCCCCAGCCACACACAGTCAGTTACAGCCACGCAGCCCCAGCCACACATAGTAAGCTACAGCCACACAGCCCCAGCCACACACAGACACATAGTCAGCTACGCAGCCATGCAGCCCCCCAGCAGCACACCACATAGTCCAGCTACAGCCACACAGCCCCAGCCACCCACAACAAATAGTCAGCCACACAGCCATACAGCCCCATCCACACACAGATACATAGTCAGCAGCCACACAGCTAGACACAGCCACACACACACTCAGACACACAGCCACACACAGAACAGTCATGCAGCCCCAGATACACAGCCAGCCACAGCCACATACTGACAATAGGCAGCCACACACACAGTAAGAGAGAAGAGAGAGGCACACACACACTACTTACAACCACCAGCAGCTGCTGCAGCTCATTTTGCTGGCTCCCGCGGTGTGTAACAACTTCTGGGGCCTGCAGTAGAGATGAGGAGGCGGGGCCCAGAGAGATTGAGTGGGGATAGGGCTCACAGAAGAGATGAGGGGGCATTGCCTGCAGGAAATTAGGGCACACCATCTCACCTCTCCTCCCGCCCCTTCTTCTGTCAATCTCCTCGGGCCCTCACAGCTGTCAGAGCAGAGCAGTCATGCTCTGCCGGCCCCTGCTGCTTTCCTCTTATGTCTGGTTATAAGCTTGGCAGCCTAGCCGCTGGTGCTCCCCAGTCCCTGCTATGCCGGCAGGTGGTGGCTGCAAAGTAATTTAAAGCCGACCTGCGGCCCGAGGAGCAGGTGCTGTGGCCCCGCCCACTTCACAACTACCGGCCCATAGGGAAAAGTCCTGCCTCTTCCAAAGGCCAGTCCGGGCCTGCCCGAAGCGCATTAAAACGCCGGCATGTAAGTGCCGGAGTTTGAAATCTTGTGCTATTTCGTAGTGCACAGGAAAACCCTCCTATTTTCCTATGTACTACGAAATAGTGCGAGATTTCAAACTCTAGCACTTACATGCCAGCATTTGCATGCACTCGGGAGTTCGTCACCCATAGGATTCTATTGGCAGCATTAAGGCAATGTTACACTACGGTAACACTCGTTAATTCTGCCAGATTCCTGCTTTTTGACGGACCCTCTAGGACGGAGGCCACAACGCTAGTGTGGCCCTAGCCGTAGAGAGGATGGGTTTTCTTGAAATCCCATCCATTATGCCGGTACTGTACAATGCAGTATTTTGGACGCAGCATTATCAGTGTGAGTATGCACCCTTACATAACTCCTTGAGTAATTCTCACTTGTTTGATAGTTAAAATCATAAAGAAGAGGAAAACGAGGCGGAGAATCAATTGTTATATGTGCAATAGTGGGAGCACGTTAAGGTTACAATCTATTGTGCTGCTTCTTCATTATATCTGTTTCGAGCAAAACTGTGAGTCCAACAATGTAGAAGTTAAGGTGGGTTTACACGCTTCAATCTCGTTCCGATATCGCAGTTCAATGGCGCGGGAGCGCGCATTTAGTGCACGTTTCTCCCGCATCGCATTGGATGTTTACACGCTGCGATATCGGAATACAACGTCCGTCCGATGTCTACGCCCCCCAATCCAGGATCGCACACTTAACATGGGAGTGAATGGGTGACGTTTCAAATCGCATCGTAGTTGTGCGTTTACACAGCACGATCCGACTTCAATCTCCCTTCAATATCGGGGCATTGAATAGCACGCTCATTCAATCCCCGATATCGCATTGACATCGTTCCTGCATCGTATTGGACGTTCACACCATACAACGCAGGCACGATGTCGGGTCCAACAATTGAACCACGTGACTTTTCATTGAAATTGGACTACGATATCGCAACGTGTAAACCCGCCATTAGAGCATGTAGGATGGAAATCCCTGTGGGAACAGAAGTGCTGGCTAAATTAGATGTTACTCAGCTTTTCAAGAAGCTGAGAGCTAACAAAGGGTTAAAAAAAAGTTGTAATGTGATAAAATTTTTGTTATATTTAGGGGAAATGACTCCTTGTTGTGATGTACAAATTATGTAGAGTTAAATGTCAACTTCAGCTCCACAAAGTGAATCAATTAAAGAAATCATCAGTTACATATAAGTGCGGCACATTCGCCGGTCATGTAAAGAGTTAAATACACCGAAAGCAGCATTTGCTTTGAAGGAAGAAAAAAGAAAATGAGAAGCAGTGATTCAATTGGACTCGTTTGGGATCCCAGGAGTGACTTGTCTTCCCCTCACACATCACCACAAGCATTCACTGCTTTATTACTGCTTGAACATGCTGCAAAGAGAAGGGGACAATGGCAGCCAGCAGGATTTCATGTAACAACACATGGCCGCTGCATGCAAGTTCACAGTTCAACTAATTGAAAAGAAAAAAAAGGGGAGGGGGTAATAGAATAATCATGAAGTCTCGCTGCTGGCATCGGGAAAAGGCTTTAGTTAAAATGGCATTTCCATCAATTTAACAAAAAACGAAATTGGAAATCGAATCCAAAATAAATAATAAATTTCCTGCGAAAGCTAAATAATACAACAATAATTCAGATTTTCACAGAAAGGCGGAAATAAACAAGCATCCAGGTTTGACATTTGCTACAACCTATCATTATATGTGTTTCCAAATAATTGTAGAAACCAGGTATCATGATGTACAAATACAAAACTCAAAAGGTACTGTCACACGCGGCAATTTTGTTAGCAATTTCACTGGCAATTTGCTGGTTGCAGTGAAATAATGGACACATTGTTCCATTTGTATACGGCAACAAAATAGAACAATGTGTCCATGATTTCACTGCAACCAGCAAATTGCCAGTGAAATTGCTAGCAAAATTGCCACGTGTGACGGTACCTAAAGTGTTTTGAAGTGGGTGGTGGAGGGGTGGTCTTCACGGTTTATCCTGTCCTTTGTACCTCCTCATCATCCTAAATGATCAATTACCTATAGATCAAAAATCTTGTCTCCCCAGTATGCTCATAGGAAGCGGTGTGTATCTTTACATATATATATATATATATACATATAAGGCTGGCTTCACACCACGGTGTGATCCGGTCCGGTGCTGTCAGGCATGAGCCTGACAGCCCCGGACCGCAACAGCACACAGAACCGGAGGGCCAAATGTGCCCTCCGGTCCTGTGTGCAGCCGGATGGCTGTAATTGCAGCATGGAGCTAGCCGCAGTCCTGAAACAGCAGCTGCGTTCAGCCGCCGGTATCTGGTTCCCGGATCTTCCCGGTCCGGGCAATCCGACCCCATGGGCTCCCATGTTAGGGAGCGCCGGATTGCCCCGGCTCCGGGAGAATCCGGGCGAATCCGAGATCTGGCAAATTGGGGAGGTTTTTCTCCCCGGACACAAAAATGCTTCAAGCAACATTCTCCCGGATTCCACCGTAGAGATGAAACCGGATGGCAGAGAGCTGCTATCTGGCTCCATCCGGCCCCATGGGCCACTATGAGGCCAAAAACCGGTCCAGGGCTGTCTGGTTTACACCGGACAGCCCCGGACCGGATCACACCGTGGTGTGAAGCCAGCCTAAGTAAGTACTTGTGAAAAATATGACACAACACCAGAATAAATCTGTGTCAGGTTCCAGGTCTCCAAAACATGCTCTCAAAAAGTCATAAAATATATATAAAAAAGAAAAGGCAGCATCACTCCAGTATTTCCGCTTTCACATCTGCAACTTTGTAAATTTGCAGCAGATTCAGCAGGTTTTGCCAATCTGTCGCTTAATGGCCGATTTGCGGCAAATCCCATTCATTCTCTATGTTCTCTAGTTCAGTATTCAGGTTCCGATAAGTATTATTGAATACTTTTTACTATTCAGATATTCGCCCCAAATAGTGAACATAATGCAAGTCAATGGGGAACTTGGATATTTGTCCAGGGAACCTTATATATAAATAGTATTTGTGTATAAGATTACCCAGACAAATATCCAATTTACCCATTGACTTGCATTATGTTCACTCTTCGGAACAATTATTCAAATAGTAAAAAGTATTCGGTTAGGCTACGTTCACACGCAGCATATTTGCAGTGCTTTTTTGCAGTTGTGCGTTTTTGCTGCGCTTTGCACAAAAAAGTGCAACTGCATTCACACACTGCGCATTTTGACCTGCACTTTACCCAAGTCCATTTTATAATATGGGCTATGGGAGAACCGCACATCAAAATGCGCAAAGAATTGACATGTTGATTCTTTTAGCGCACGCACTTTGCAGTGAACGTTTGTCCGCAAAAAGACAGAACGTGTGAACGCGTTTCAGCAAAGCCATTGCTTATGCTGGGATGCGTTCCAGCGCTGCGTTTCACTACATTAACGCAAGCGCTAAAAAGCGCTGCACAAACGGTGAATAACGCAGCGTGTGAACGTAGCTTTACACTTATCTGAACCTGAATTCTGAAATACTCGCTCATAGCTAGTGGCATTTTTTTTTTTACTTATACTTGACAAAAATATAACCACATCTTTTGCTCCTATTTTTCGTGAGCTGAACTCAAAGATCTAAGATGTTTTCTTTATACACAAAAGGCCTTTATCTCTTAAATATTGTTGAATAAATCTATGTTAGTGAGCAGTTTATGGAGATAATCCATCTACCTCACAGGTGTGGGATATCAAGATGCGAATTAGACAGCATGATTATTGCACAGGTGTAGTTTAGGTTGACAACAATAACAGGCCACTCTAAGGGTACCTTTACACGCCGCTACGACAGGATGGATACAACCCGCTACAGGCTACAAATGTAGCTTGTAGCGTCAATATAGCCCGTAGTAGCGGCGTGTGAAGACGTGACGAGACAGCCGGCAACAGATACATCTGTTTCCGAGCACTGCTCGAAAACAGATGGCTACAAAGCCGATTGTAGCGAGCTGTATCGGCGTGTAAAGAAGGAGCAGAAGGGATGTCTACTAGTGATGAGCGAGTACTAAAATGCTCGGGTGCTCGAAGCTCGGGCCGAGCATCCCGAGATACTCGTGTACTCGGCCCGAGTAACGAGCCCAATGTTATCCTATGGGAGATACGAGTATTTTTATGAAATGACTGCCGGCTGCCTGGAAAAACCCTAAAAATGTCACAAAAGTCTCAGAAGAGTGCTGAAATGACATGGTAACACCATGGGGAAGACCCCTGGAAGCATTTCTCACTCAAAAGTCACAGCTGTGAACAATGTTGTCCGAGTTTCACGCCAATTTTACGGAGTCTCCAGAAAACCTTCCAAAATGACACCAAAATGAATATTTAGGGTGGAAATGTTAAGGGCACATACCCAATAGTGAGATACAGCTGGTGTATGTCACTTTTTGTGATTACATAAAAGATTTTACGTGAAAACATTGTGCGACACTCCGATGACCCTGACAAGAGACGTACCTGAAGCCCTGTCTACAAATAAAGTGCCCATTTTGAGGAACTGGGTCTATAGTAGTATCTTCCATTGCAAGGGCAGTCAAAAATTTGGAGGTTCACCAATGCCCCTGGATACAGACATGCAGGATGGCCTGTAAACAAGAACTGGGTGTATTTTAGTATAGCCCTTTGGTCAGGGCAGACAAAAATTGGGAGGTTCAACAATGACCCATGCTTACAGACATGTAGTAGGGCCTGTAACCCTCAAGTGGGTGTATTGTAGTATAGCCCTTTGGTCAGGGCAGCCAAAAATTGGGAGGCTCCTCTTTGTCCCTGGATAGAGACGTGCACGAGGGCCTGTTAAGAACTGGGTGTATTGTAGTATAGCCCTTTTGTCAGGGCAGCCAAAAATTGGTAGGCTCCTCTTTGTCCCTGGATAGAGACGTGCAGGAGGGCCTGTTAAGAACTGGGTGTATTGTAGTATAGCCCTTTTGTCAGGGCAGCCAAAAATTGGGAGGCTGCTCTTTGTCCCTGGATAGAGACGTGCAGGAGGGCCTGTTAAGAACTGGGTGTATTGTAGTATAGCCCTTTGGTCAGGGCAGACAAAAATTGGGAGGTTCAACAATGTCCCATGCTTACAGACATGTAGTAGGGCCTGTAACCCTCAAGTGGGTGTATTGTAGTATAGCCCTTTGGTCAGGGCAGACAAAAATTGGGAGGTTCAACAATGACCCATGCATTCAGACATGTAGTAGGGCCTGTAACCCTCAAGTGGGAGTATTGTAGTATAGCCCTTTGGTCAGGGCAGACAAAAATTGGGAGGTTCAACAATGACCCGTGCATTCAGACATGTAGTAGGGCCTGTAACCCTCAAGTGGGTGTATTGTAGTATAGCCCTTTGGTCAGGGCAGCCAAAAATTGGGAGGCTCCTCTTTGTCCCTGGATTGAGACGTGCACGAGGGCCTGTTAAGAACTGGGTGTATTGTAGTATAGCCCTTTTGTCAGGGCAGCCAAAAATTGGGAGGCTCCTCTTTGTCCCTGCATAGAGACGTGCAGGAGGGCCTGTTAAGAACTGGGTGTATTGTAGTATAGCCCTTTTGTCAGGGCAGCCAAAAATTGGGAGGCTCCTCTTTGTCCCTGGATAGAGACGTGCAGGAGGGCCTGTTAAGAACTGGGTGTATTGTAGTATAGCCCTTTGGTCAGGGCAGCCAAAAATTGGTAGGCTCCTCTTTGTCCCTGGATAGAGACGTGCAGGAGGGCCTGTTAAGAACTGGGTGTATTGTAGTATAGCCCTTTTGTCAGGGCAGCCAAAAATTGGGAGGCTGCTCTTTGTCCCTGGATAGAGACGTGCAGGAGGGCCTGTTAAGAACTGGGTGTATTGTAGTATAGCCCTTTGGTCAGGGCAGACAAAAATTGGGAGGTTCAACAATGTCCCATGCTTACAGACATGTAGTAGGGCCTGTAACCCTCAAGTGGGTGTATTGTAGTATAGCCCTTTGGTCAGGGCAGACAAAAATTGGGAGGTTCAACAATGACCCATGCATTCAGACATGTAGTAGGGCCTGTAACCCTCAAGTGGGAGTATTGTAGTATAGCCCTTTGGTCAGGGCAGACAAAAATTGGGAGGTTCAACAATGACCCGTGCATTCAGACATGTAGTAGGGCCTGTAACCCTCAAGTGGGTGTATTGTAGTATAGCCTTTGGTCAGGGCAGCCAAAAATTGGGAGGCTCCTCTTTGTCCCTGGATTGAGACGTGCACGAGGGCCTGTTAAGAACTGGGTGTATTGTAGTATAGCCCTTTTGTCAGGGCAGCCAAAAATTGGGAGGCTCCTCTTTGTCCCTGCATAGAGACGTGCAGGATGGCCTGTTAAGAACTGGGTGTATTGTAGTATAGCCCTTTTGTCAGGGCAGCCAAAAATTGGGAGGCTCCTCTTTGTCCCTGGATAGAGACGTGCAGGAGGGCCTGTTAAGAACTGGGTGTATTGTAGTATAGCCCTTTGGTCAGGGCAGACAAAAATTGGGAGGTTCAACAATGACCCATGCTTACAGACATGTAGTAGGGCCTGTAACCCTCAAGTGGGTGTATTTTTGTATAGCCCTTTTGTCAGGGCAGCCAAAAATTGGGAGGCTCCTCTTTGTCCCTGGATAGAGACGTGTAGGAGTACCTAAAAACATTTTTCCCATTGAAAAGGAGCGGGTCTCCTGTCGTTGTAATGCCCATTCTAACAGAATGGGCTAAAAAATTTACCACTGCGGGTATACCTCAAACAAGAGCCTAACTATTCTAACGCTCATCATGGTGTCACATGAGGAGAAGGAGTAGCAGTCCAGCGATTAGCCAAAGTACGGAAGTGTGTACCCATGGGTGAGTGGAGGTACATGTCAAATTCAAATAACAAAATAAAATTCAGTTGTCATTTGCTGGTGGTGTGGTGAAGTCTGGCCCAATCCAACCCTTGTTCATCTTGATCAGAGTGAGCCTGTCCGCATTTTCAGTTGACAGGCGGGTGCGTTTATCAGTGATGATTCCACCTGCTGCACTAAAAACACGCTCTGATAAAACGCTAGCGGCAGGGCAGGCCAGGACTTCCAAGGCGTAGAGAGCCAATTCATGCCACGTGTCGAGCTTGGAGACCCAATAATTGAAAGGCACCGAGGAATCTCGCAGTACAGTTGTTCGATCTGCAAGGTACTCCTTCAGCATCTGCCCGAACTTAGCATTTCTGGTGGCACTACCCCGCACGTCAGGGGCTGTGGTACGTGAGGGGCTGAGAAAACTGTCCCACATCGTAAAGACAGTTCCCCTGCCTCTGGCGGATTGGACTTGTGCCCCTCTCGGCCGTACGCCTTGGTTGTCCATCGAATCCTGACCTATGCCGCTAGCATTTTGTGAGGGGAAGGATTTCACAACTTCCATGACTATGGCCCTCTGGAACTGCAGCATTTTGGCTGACCTCTCCGCCTCAGGAATGAGAGACATAAAGTTCTCCTTGTAGCGTGGGTCTAAGAGTGTTGCCAACCAGTACTGATTGTCGGCCAAGATGTTCTGAACGCGAGGGTCACGAGACAGGCAGCTTACCATAAAGTCAGCCATGTGCGCCAGACTCTTAACAGCCATCACTTCAGTATCCAGACCAACACGATGACTGAACATGCTGTCCTCCTCCTCCTCCTCCTCCTCCTCCTCATCTCCCCTGTCCTCTGGCCAGCCACGCTGAATCGAGGGTATGACTGGTGTGCATGTCATATCCCCAATTTGGCCTGAGAGTTGCTCCATGTCTTCATCCTCCTCCTCCTCCTCGTCATAGTCCTCCACTACACGATGTGATGACATGAGGCTGGGCTGTGTGTTTTCACCCACACCCACTACAGTTTCTTGCTCTAAGTCATCGCGCTCGGCCTGCAATGCATCCTCTTTTATTTTCAGCAGAGACCGTTTTAGAAGGCAGAGTAGTGGTATGGTGACGCTAATAATGGCGTCATCGCCGCTCACCATCTTGGTGGAGTCCTCAAAGTTTTGGAGGACGGTGCATAGGTCCGACATCCATCTCCACTCCTCAGGTGTTATGTGTGGAGTTTGACCCATTTCCCGACGGCTTAGGTGATGCAGGTAGTCCACAACTGCCCTCTTCTGCTCACATATCCTGACCAACATGTGCAGCGTTGAATTCCAACGCGTGGGGACATCACACACCAGTCTGTGGGCCGGAAGACGCAAACGGCGCTGAAAGCTTGCAAGGCCGGCTGAAGCAGCAGGTGACTTGCGAAAATGTGCAGACAGATGCCGAACTTTTACCAGCAGGTCAGACACCTCCGGGTATGACTTCACAAACCTTTGAACCACCAGGTTGAGCACATGGGCCACGCATGGAACATGCGTCAGCTGCCCTCGCCTCAAAGCTGCCACCAGGTTCCGGCCATTGTCACACACGACCTTTCCTGGCTTTAGGTTCAGAGGTGTGAGCCAGTGATCTGCCTGCTGTTTCAGAGCTGTCCACACCTCTCCTGCATTGTGGGGTTTGTCACCTATGCAGACTAGCTTCAGCACAGCCTGTTGCCGCTTTGCAGAGGCAGTGCTGCAGTGCTTCCAGCTTGGGACTGGTGTGGAGGGTACAGTGGATGAGGATGCGCAGGTGGAGGAGGAGGAGGCTGAAGAGCATGACATTCCGGAGCTGTAGAGTGTCGGTGAAACCATGACAGAGGTAGGGCCTGCTATCCTTGGTGTGGGAAGGACATGTTCCGTCCCTCGCTCAGACTGGGTCCCAGCCTCCACAATATTAATCCAGTGTGCCGTCAAGGAGATGTAGCGGCCTTGCCCACAAGCACTTGTCCACGTGTCAGTGGTTAGGTGGACTTTGGCTGAAACAGCATTGTTCAGGGCACGTGTGATGCTGTTGGACACGTGGTTATGCAATGCGGGGACGGCACATCTGGAGAAATAGTGTCGGCTGGGGACCGAGTAACGTGGGAAAGCAGCCGCCATCAGGTCGCGGAATGCGTCCGTCTCCACCAGACGGAAAGGCAACATTTCTAGTGCTATGAGTCGCGAAATGTGAGCATTGAGGACTGTGGCATGTGGGGCATTGGCAGCGTATTTGCGCCTGCGTTCAAATGTTTGCTGAATGGATAATTGAACGCTGCGCTGGGACAAGGACGTGCTTGATGGTGGTGTAATTTGTGCTTCAGCAACTTCAGGTGCTGGACCGGAGGCTTGTTCGCGGCCAGCATGGACAGGGGATTGGCTTGCATGCACAACAGCCGAAGACGTAGCAGTGACATCAGCACGCACCGCTCCTCGACTCTGTGCTACTTCCCACAAAGTCGGGTGCTTGGCTGACATGTGCCTGATCATGCTGGTGGTGGTCAGGCTGCTAGTTTTCGTACCCCTGCTGATAGTGGCATGGCAGGTGTGGCAAATGGCCTTTTTAGAGTCTTCTGGAGCCAACTTAAAAAACTCCCAGACTCGGGAAGACCAAACATTTGCACAGGCACCTTGATTCGTGTTGTTGTTCCGGCGAACGGTTGCCTGCCTTCTGCCTGCGGACGCAACCCTGCTTCGTACTGGCTGTTGGGATGCTACGCCTCCCTCCCCCTGTGCACTGCTGTCCTCGCTCTGCATATCCTCCTGCCATGTAGGGTCAGCTACTGGATCATCCACCACGTCGTCTTCCTCTTCCGCACCCTGATCCTCCTCCAAACTTCCTGGCAATTGTGTCTCATCATCGTCCGCCCCTTGTTGAGACACTTTGACAACGTTCCGTTCGTCATAACTCGGCTGCTCAAATATTTGGGCATCTGTACATACCATCTCCTCATGACCCACTTCAAGAGGAGGTGGCGACAGGCCAGATTCTGCGAATGGATACGTGAACAGCTCTTCCGAGTGTCCTAGTGTGGGATCTGTAATGTCCGTGGACGTGTACTCGGCCAGGTGGTAGGAAGGAGGATCAGGTTGGGAAATGTGCGGTGCAGTATCACGGCTACTGACAGTTGACCGTGCGGAAGACAGGGTGTTTGTGGAGGTGCCCATCTGACTTGAAGCATTATCCGCTATCCAAGTAACAACCTGTTGACACTGGTCTTGGTTCAACAGTGGTGTACTGCTGCGGGCCCCAAGAATTTGGGACAGGACGTGCGAGCGAGGAGATGTGGCCCTTTGTTGTTGCGAAATTAGTGCTTGCACACGACCTCGGCCTCTGCCTGCACCACCATCACGTCCACTTCCTTGTTCATTGCCAACCGCCTTGCCAACGCCTTTGCGCATTTTGCCTGTATAGAGCGACAACTGTCTGGTGACTGTGGAGGTCACAGGAGATTAGGATTTTAGTTCCCTAACCTGTAGAAACGTATGACGTACAACTGTGTGGTGACTGTTGAGATGACAACAGTTAGGATTTTAGTTCCCTAACTTGTAGAAACTTATGACGTACAACAGTGTGGTGACTGTTGAGATGACAAGAGTTAGGATTTTAGTTCCCTAACCTGTAGAAACGTATGACGTACAACAGTGTGGTGACTGTTGAGATGACAAGAGTTAGGATTTTAGTTCCCTAACCTGTAGAAACGTATGACGTACAACAGTGTGGTGACTGTTGAGATGACAAGAGTTAGGATTTTAGTTCCCTAACCTGTAGAAACGTATGACGTACAACAGTGTGGTGACTGTTGAGATGACAAGAGTTATGATTTTAGTTCCCTAACCTGTAGAAACGTATGACGTACAACAGTGTGGTGACTGTTGAGATGACAAGAGTTAGGATTTTAGTTCCCTAACCTGTAGAAACGTATGACGTACAACAGTGTGGTGACTGTTGAGATGACAAGAGTTAGGATTTTAGTTCCCTAACCTGTAGAAACGTATGACGTACAACAGTGTGGTGACTGTTGAGATGACAAGAGTTAGGATTTTAGTTCCCTAACCTGTAGAAACGTATGACGTACAACAGTGTGGTGACTGTTGAGATGACAAGAGTTAGGATTTTAGTTCCCTAACCTGTAGAAACGTATGACGTACAACAGTGTGGTGACTGTTGAGATGACAAGAGTTAGGATTTTAGTTCCCTAACCTGTAGAAACGTATGACGTACAACAGTGTGGTGACTGTTGAGATGACAAGAGTTAGGATTTTAGTTCCCTAACCTGTAGAAACATATGACGTAACAACAGTGTGGTGACTGTTGAGATGACAAGAGTTAGGATTTTAGTTCCCTAACCTGTAGAAACGTATGACGTACAACAGTGTGGTGACTGTTGAGATGACAAGAGTTAGGATTTTAGTTCCCTAACCTGTAGAGAATACAGTTGTGACTTGATGACAAGTTAGATACCTAACTGTGTGTGACACAGTTGTGATGTGAATGACAAGAGTTAGGATTTTAGTTCCCTAACCTGTAGAAACGTATGACGTACAACAGTGTGGTGACTGTTGAGATGACAAGAGTTAGGATTTTAGTTCCCTAACTGTAGAAACGTATGACGTACAACAGTGTGGTGACTGTTGAGATGACAAGAGTTAGGATTTTAGTTCCCTAACCTGTAGAAACGTATGACGTACAACAGTGTGGTGACTGTTGAGATGACAAGAGTTAGGATTTTAGTTCCCTAACTTGTAGAAACGTATGACGTACAACAGTGTGGTGACTGTTGAGATGACAAGAGTTAGGATTTTAGTTCCCTAACCTGTAGAAACGTATGACGTACAACAGTGTGGTGACTGTTGAGATGACAAGAGTTAGGATTTTAGTTCCCTAACCTGTAGAAACGTATGACGTACAACAGTGTGGTGACTGTTGAGATGACAAGAGTTAGGATTTTAGTTCCCTAACCTGTAGTAAAACGTATGACGTACAACAGTGTGGTGACTGTTGAGATGACAAGAGTTAGGATTTTAGTTCCCTAACTGTAGAAACGTATGACGTACAACAGTGTGGTGACTGTTGAGATGACAAGAGTTAGGATTTTAGTTCCCTAACCTGTAGAAAGTATGACGTACAACAGTGTGGTGACTGTTGAGATGACAAGAGTTAGGATTTTAGTTCCCTAACTTGTAGAAACGTATGACGTACAACAGTGTGGTGACTGTTGAGATGACAAGAGTTAGGATTTTAGTTCCCTAACCTGTAGAATAGACGTAACTGACTGAGTGACAAGGTCAGTTGCATGGTGCGACCTGTTTTGAGATGACAAGAGTTAGGATTTTAGTTCCCTAACTTGTAGAAACGTATGACGTACAACAGTGTGGTGACTGTTGAGATGACAAGAGTTAGGATTTTAGTTCCCTAACCTGTAGAAACGTATGACGTACAACAGTGTGGTGACTGTTGAGATGACAAGAGTTAGGATTTTAGTTCCCTACCTTAAACTGTAGTACAAAAACAAGAGATTAGTTAATGTACGTACGACAACAGTGTGGTGACTGTTGAGATGACAAGAGTTAGGATTTTAGTTCCCTAACCTGTAGAAACGTATGACGTACAACAGTGTGGTGACTGTTGAGATGACAAGAGTTAGGATTTTAGTTCCCTAACTTGTAGAAACGTATGACGTACAACAGTGTGGTGACTGTTGAGATGACAAGAGTTAGGATTTTAGTTCCCTAACCTGTAGAAAGGTATGACGTACAACAGTGTGGTGACTGTTGAGATGACAAGAGTTAGGATTTTAGTTCCCTAACCTGTAGAAACGTATGACGTACAACAGTGTGGTGACTGTTGAGATGACAAGAGTTAGGATTTTAGTTCCCTAACCTGTAGAAACGTATGACGTACAACAGTGTGGTGACTGTTGAGATGACAAGAGTTAGGATTTTAGTTCCCTAACCTGTAGAAACGTATGACGTACAACAGTGTGGTGACTGTTGAGATGACAAGAGTTAGGATTTTAGTTCCCTAACCTGTATTAAGGTAGTACGTACACCTGTCTGGTGACTGTTTTTGATGACAAGAGTTAGGATTTTAGTTCCCTAACCTGTATTAAGGTAGTACGTACACCTGTCTGGTGACTGTAATGGTTTGAAGAGAGAATTTTAGTCCCTAACCTGTATTAAGGTAGTACGTACACCTGTCTGGTGACTGTTTTGATGACAAGAGTTAGGATTTTAGTTCCCTAACCTGTATTAAGGTAGTACGTACACCTGTCTGGTGACTGTAATGGTTTGAAGAGAGGATTTTAGTCCCTAACCTGTATTAAGGTAGTACGTACACCTGTCTGGTGACTGTTTTGATGACAAGAGTTAGGATTTTAGTTCCCTAACCTGTATTAAGGTAGTACGTACACCTGTCTGGTGACTGTAATGGTTTGAAGAGAGGATTTTAGTCCCTAACCTGTATTAAGGTACTAAGTACAAGAGTGTGGTGACTCTAATGGTCACAGAAAAGCTTGGATTCCAATCTGTATCACCCTGCCTAGATCCTCCTAGATTAGTCCTGAGAAGGACTGTTCTGGTCACTGGAAATCTTGGACTCCGATCTGGATCACCCTGCCTATGTCCTCCTAGATTAGTCCTGAGAAGGACTGTTGTGGTCAGCAGCAGTTTGCAGCCCTGATCCGGATCTACCTATGAGGGCCACAAATCTGTCCCTAATCAGCAGCAGACACTCTCCTTCCACTCACTGTCTGGATGACTGTGTGCCGAGCACAGCGCGCCGGGAGTTATAAAGGCTCGGTCACGCTGTGCAGGGCGGCCAATCACTGCTATGCCACAACTAACAGGGCTGTGGCATTGCAGTGGTCTGTTAGCCAATCCCTGCACGTGGGCTGGCTCTCAAAAGAGCGCCAACATGGAGAGATGACGACCACGAGCACAGCACGAGTATCGCGAGATTACTCGGTGCTCGGCAAGTCGCCCGAGTACAGTGATACTCGTGCGAGTACCGAGTAGTGCCGAGCATGCTCGCTCAACACTAATGTCTACACACCAGGCTAAGTACCTGGTATGTAGCTGGGGCGTGACACAGGCTCCTTCAGCGATCATTGGAGGAAGCTCCTGCGTTATGATTGGCAGTCGCTGCATAGGGAGGCATATTTAAGGAGCTGACCAGTCACACTACACAATTGCTCGAGCGTCATGTATTAATCAGCCTCCTGCGATGCCTGCCCAATCATGGGTTTCTTGCTTTGTCCTATCATCGTACGGACGTCTCGTAATCCACAATTGTGGCACGCCTATGTGCTGTCCCTGCTGCACCAGGTCCGCCCATATTAGCTTGTTGTAGCGGTGTGTAAATGAGGTAAGGTACGCTACAGATGGCTACTTCAGACACCCGGTGATGTAGCTAGCTATAGATGTAACGTAGCGTAGCGCACCTTGTGGCGGCATGTAAAGGTGTTGCGTTTACCGTTTGTAACCGTTTGAGCGTGCTCGTGCACGTGAAGTAGCGGATTGTATCCATCCTCCAGTAGCAGCGTGTAAAGGTACCCTTATGGCCGCTTTACACGTCCCGATATCATCGTCCAACTTCGATAAAAAAGTCACGTGGTTCGTGCGTTGGCGGCGATATCGTTCGTGCGCTGTGAGGTGTGAATGTGCAATTCGATGCAAGAACGATGCCAAAACGATATCGGGAGAGAAATGAGCAGGCTCTCCAACTGCCCGATATTGGATGGACGATCTGGCAGGATCGTTCTGTGTGACAGCCCAACAACAATTTGGAGAGCAACTTTTCCTATTCACTCCCATGTTAAATGCTCGTTCCCTGGGTCGCTCGTACAAGGGGGCGTATACATCGCAGTTGTGTTGCCTGCCGATATCTCCCTGTGTGACAGCTCCTATGCGATCTTGGATTTCAGCCAAAAAAGTGCACGCTCCCGTGCCGTTGTATACAATATTGGGACGATATCGGTACGTGTAAAGCGGCCATAAGATGTACAGTTCTATCACACAGCACAATGTCACAGATGTCACAAGTTTTAAGGGAGCGTGCAATTGGCATGCTGACTGCAGGAATGTCCACCACATCTGTTGACCATGAATTAAATGTTCATTTCTCTACTATAAGGGTACCTTTACACGCGGCAACTTTTCTAGGACTTTCACTGGCAACTTACTGGTTGCAGGGAAATCATGGACACATTGTTCTATCTTGTTGCTGTGTACAAATGGAACAATGTCTCCATGATTTCACTGCAACCAGTAAGTTGCCAGTGAAATTCCTAGAAAAGTTGCAGCGTGTAAAGGTACCTTAATGGTATCTTTACACGCCGCTACCGAAGGTAGCAACAGGTAGGCACCGCACGTGCATGCGCGCATTTTCAACAGTTCCTAATGGTACCTGATACTGCAAATACACGCCGCTACAAGGTGCTCCACAGAAGGTATTTTCGTTCCCCGGAAGTGCCGACGGGTGCCGCAGGTTACCTTCTGTGGAGCACCTTCCCTGATTTACACGCCACTACAACAAGGGAATATGGGTGTACATATTGTGCGCCGTAACTACATAGGCATGACAGAATTGTGTATTACGCGGTGCTCGTACGGTGATTGGACAATGCAATAACATCATGATTAGCCAGCCAGGGAGGCTGGCTAATACATGACGCTATAGCAAATGTGTAGTGTGACTGGTTAGATCGTTAAATATGCCGCCCTGTGCAGGGACAGTCAATGGGTACACAGTAGTCCCCACCAATTATAGCTGATGGGGCGTGGTATACATGACGCTCAAGCATGCCCCAAGTAACTCAAATACCGTACCTGTGCCCCGATTACACGCCGCTACCATAGGGTTTATACCTACTTGTTTTTCAGCACGGCTGAAAAACAGGTATCCAAAGAGACAGGTGGCAACAACCTGAATTACACGCCGCCACTTAGCGGAGTTTTGAAGATACAAGGTACAATTGTCTCCGACACCTGCCGGTTTCTACCTTTCGGTAGCGGCGTGTAAAGGTACCATAAGATATCTCCAAAGGTGTTTCAGAGAGTTTTGCAGAACATCCAACAGGCCTCACAACCGCAGACCATGTGTAACTACACCAGCCCTGGACCTCCACATCCAGTATCTTCAACTCCAAGATCGTCTGAGATCAGCCACCTGGACCGCTGCTGCAGCAATCAGTATGCAGAACCAAGGAATTTGTGCACAAACTCAGAAACCATCTCATAAAAGTTCATCTGCAGCTCGTTGTCCATATTGGGGGTCTGCACCTGCAGTTAGTTGTCACAACCGACTTGAGTGGGCAAAAGCTCACATTCAATGATGACTTGCACATTGGAGAGGTGTTGTTTTCATGTATGAATCACTGAAAAGAGCAGTCTGGCAAATAGTGGTCACACTTGATACTGACTAGTTTTCTAGCGCCCTCGAACCCCCAATACTGTAAAACTGCACTTCTTCGGGGGGGCTTTGATTGTGTTTAGACTAAGGCCAGTTTCACACTGTGGTGTGATCAGGTCCGGGGCTGTTCGGTGTGACCCGGACAGCCCCGGACCCAATTTACAAACAGAACAGAAAAGTTTGCAGCCGGATGCAGCTGATAGCAGCCGCAGCTGCTGACATTTCAAGATCTCTGCAGAGGACAGCTCATGGTGCTGAAGTTTACCACCCGGCTAAACTCTGGCTACCGGCATCCGGTTCCCGGATCCGATGTTATGTTGGATCCGGCGCCATAGACCCCCATGTTAGGGGGTGCCGGATCGCGCCAGATCTGGGAGTAACCGGGAGGGTCCGATTTGTTCCGATTTTTTCCCCGGACACAAAAACATCGCTTGCAACGTTTTTGTGTCCGGGAGAAAAATCTGAATCATGCCGGATCCTCCCTGATACATGGGAACTGGATGGCAAATAGCTGTAATCCGGTTCCATCCTGCCCCATAGGAATGCTATGGGGCCAAAACCGGATCCAGGGCTGTCCGGTTCATACCGGACAGCCCCGGATCCAGAAAACCGTGGTGTGAAACCCGCCTTAGTCACACCTGTGCAATAATCATGCTGTCTAAGCAGTATCTCAATATGCCACACCTGTGAGGTGGACGGATGGAGGTGATGTGGATTATCTTGGTAACTGAGAAGCGCTCACTAACACATATTAGACAAATTTGTGATATCAATCAAGGACATAACTATAAATCTATTAGCATAAAAATGTGAATAATTCATAAACCCAAACCACAATTCATACATAAAGTGAGCAAATACATATGTATTGCAATAATATTTTCTAATAAAATATAATGATTGACTACAGGTGTATGCATAATTAGGATAGATGACTCATTTATCCCAACAGGCAGTGTTCCCCAGCTCCACCAGCAAATCATATTTTCAGGATTTCCTTAATATTGCAAATGTGATGGAATTTTCACCTATGCAATACTCAGGAAATCCTGAAAATGTGCTGTTGGTGGCTCCTGAGGACTGGAGTTGGGCAACACTGCCATAGAGGAATCTGTGATTCATATATTAATAGTTGAGCGCCAATCTCAGCGTTCTGGAGAACCTACTGCACATGTCTCAATTACCCTTCACTGTCGCATTGGGGAAAGACTAATCAATAAGTCGTCTATGTAACTGGCATATGCGCAGATCCGCAATAGATTAATAAGGGCCATCATAACTAGGGGGTTCAACAGGAATGTGTAGTAAATGTATATGGGGCATGTGGTGTATAAGATTAAAAACTAAGCACCATCTTAATTGTATATAATTATATAAATAAATAAATATATATATTTATATACACCGGTATATATATATATATATATATATATATATATATATATATATATATATATAAAATTTGAAAAAATAGGAACAGCACCTTTATATAGCAGCCGAACCATCGGCGTCATGCCATATAAGCAGATAAAAGTTCACTATTTTTATCTACCGTAATTTGATAGTGCTGCCATTTTCTTTTATATATAAATACGTATAATAGAAAACGGAGATATTTAATTTATATATATATATATATATATATATATATATATATATATATATATATATATATATATAAAAGAACATTTATGTAGATTTTTTATTGTCAATTTTATATGATATATGCTACTTATTCTCAGGGTAAGAGTGAGATTGGGTGAATGCATGAAAAATTCCGCTTTAGTATTTAATTTTTTTTATGCAAAACAACATAAGTGTAGAAAAGCAAAGCTGGAGACAAGTGTCTAATGATGCCTATTTTGTTAGCAGTCATATGTCCTAGTCGGGGATGTCCTCTCTGGATAACGAAATAGAGAATCTCTATCTCTAAAATATATTTGCAAGTCTAGATAACTTAAAGTATATTCAAATGTGTATTTTTTGTGGATTTCCTTTGCAGAAAAATGTTTAAAGCAGGGGCGGACCGTCACCCCCGGGGGCCCTGGTGCAGGAGATGACCGGAGGGGGGCGGGGCTACGGGCCGTCGGCGCGGCCCGGGGGGGAGGGGTGCCGCTGGCCGTCGGCGCGGCCCGGAAAGAAGGGGGGGTGCCGCTGGGAGCCGCAGGGAGCCTACCTGGGAGCCGCGCTGAAGTGTTCTACGAGCCGGAGGAGCAGAAGAGAGGAGGGGCGGGATCAGGCAAGGGAAGCAGGAAGTTCTCTGCTTCCTTTGCCTGACCCTCCTCTCCTCTGGCGGCAGCTTGCGGGGGTCGGCTGGGGGCCCCCCTCCAGGCTTGAAGGGGCCCCCAACCGGTCGGGGCCCTGGTGCAGCTGCACAGGCTGCACCAGTGTAGTTCCGCCCCTGGTTTAAAGGTAAGAAAATGGAGAGCTTTTTTTTTTAATACACAAAATTTTGAAGAATTTGACACAAACTCATGAACCAATACCACAAGAGAAAAAAACAAAGGTAACTTAAAAGATACAAACGATGAATCGAGCTGTAAGTCTTTTAATGGACACCAGTAATAATGTTTTATTAGTATTTTTTTTTATTTCTAGGACAAAAAAAAAAGTGTAAGGCTGGCTTCACACCATGGCAGAGTCCAGTCCGGGGCTGTCTGGTTTACACCGGACAGCCCCGGACCGGACTCTGCTGTGATGTGAAGCCAGCCTAAATGGTTATGTATATTTGGCCATTGCTTTATGTTACAAAGTTGCTCAATGGGCTTGAATGAAGGAAAATGTTTATAAATTACTGTGAAAATGGTATTTTCCCCTCCATCAGTCTGTGGAAAGAGGTGTTTGCCTGTACTCCTTTTTGCTCACATGAGAGTAAATATCCACTCTTGGCCTGTCTTTGTGTGTAAATTTATTGAAGGATGTTTTTTGTCATGATGGGATATACAAAACCCATAAAGACCAACTCTTGGAACAGGTAAGAGTTACCTGTCATTGTGTTTTTGCTTCCTTAGAGCAATGTCGTTTGTCATTGTATGGAAAACAAAGAGCTCTCGGGATGGCACACACTTACTGTGCTGGATATGTGATACTTG
>JARQOC010000005.1:104834520-104918907 GCA_033576535.1 Allobates femoralis | reverse complement strand
GGGACTCAAATGACAGAATCGGACCAATCCAGCACCATAGGGATACATGGGAGACAAAATGGACAGAACAGGATCCCACAAAACATGGTGTGAAGCCATACTAACAAGCCAAGAATTAACCCTAAGGTTTCTAAGTTTGCTGATATCACAAATGTCAGGAGCAAAACGTAGATGCCATGCATTACACAATGAAAGAGGCACAAACAGAGGGAACAGATATTGGCATGTATGTTAGGCGGCCATCACACGCTACGATATATGGTAAGTTATCGCTTGAACGCGCCAGATTAAACATCGCTCAAACGATGTCTGTGCGAGATACGACCAACGAGAAATGATCAGATCGTAAGATCGAGATATGAGCTCCGGACCTCATATCACACGATGTCGAGTCATTAGATAAACAGAATCGACGAGTCTAAACAACCGATATCGTCTACACGTTGGGAACTGAGCGATGCCGAAATCTAGCACGTAGGCGTGGCAGGAATTTCTCTGTGTCTCGCCTCCTCAGTTGTGAATTGTTAACCTTTATGCGTTCGGATTGGCTGGCTCTCCATCAGCTCTCATTGGTGGAAGCTCGTGCGTTCCCATTGGCTCTCTTCACAGGGCGCCATTTTGGAAGAGCTGTCTTCAGCACCACACATAGGCGTCGGCTGCACAATCACACATTATCATGTACAAATTTACGTGCACCCACAAGTGCGCCAACCTGATAAAATAACCTGCGTGGTACATGAGCCTGCTATAGTGTTCACCTTCCCATAGACCCAAACAATCTTGCCAGACGCGGCGCACACAACGCGGCGTTACATCACGCCCATGGGATATTGTCCCGTAGGTGACACAGAAGTGGTTATTGCCGTGTTACGCCGCATAGGGCGCCTTTAAGTTTTGTAACGTCACGCAAGGGGCGTTCCTGACGGAATGAAGTTGGTTTCATTTTCATTCCGCTTGCAAGGTGCTAGCTCCTCCCATGCACATTGCAGCTCAGTCATGGCCTGCAGACACCGCGCTGCCACGTGGGGGATGGCGGAGCTCATGATCTTAATCGATCATTGTGATCGGTTAGATTATTGGGGCCACCACCCCCACCGGCACCCCAGGCTGCGCAACCGCAGCACTGTGCTGAAGATCCAGCGTGCCCTGCTCCGCCAGCTGTGTGTTGAGAGGGATGTGAAGGCCATCCAGCACAAGATTGCGGACCTAAAATATAAGTGCCCGGGCCAGGCTGCGTGGTGAGTAAATGTTGGGCCTAAACCCACACCTGCACATGTATATGTATCAAAATACACAGCAATGTCTCCAAACATATTACAAGGAGAGTGTGGTCCCCGGCCTGGCCCCACAAATGTGTTTGCATATATTCAGGCTAATTTGGATGCAGGCCCTACACTACGGCCTGGTCGTGCAACCTCCAAAAGGTTGTCCATCTTAATTTTAATCATTACCTAAAATGAGTCACAATCTTCAGTGTGCACTTTTCAAGCAAGTCACTGCAGGTCACAGGCAGCATGGCAAGGGGATGGACTGGGGAGTCCAGGTGACATATAGTACAGGGGACTGTACACTCCCTCCCCTTGCCATGCTGCCTAAAACCTGGCAGTAAAAGTAATTGTTTTGCACACTGCGAATTGACGCACATTTTTACAAGGACCAACCCAAAATTAATGTACATGAACCAACATTTGTTAACTGTGTTTGGAAACAACATGTGGATGTGACAACAATGTGTTGCCTGCTGGTTTACACACAAACAGGACTAGGCCAAACTCCTGGGCAGCACAAATTGTGACGCTGGACTCAGGCATAACCTCAGTATATTAGTGTATAAGGCTCCTTTCACACTTCGATTTAGAAACCAACAATGCAGACCGATATAAATCGGCCAGCATTGGATCGAACTGATCCCTGCAGTTGGATCCAAAACAGCCATCACATCCGACTTTCCCCAAAATCAGTTCATGTGACTGTCCCAGCTGTTCTCCCCTGGTGCACCCCCTCATCACCCCTGTGTTTGCCCCTCCTCACCCGTCTTGTCCCCCTGTTCACCCCTATGTGTGACCCCCTCATGTCCCCTCTGTCCCCCCCTCTTCTTCCGTGTGTGTGTCCCTCCTGTCACCCAGTACTTGCCCTCCTTTACCCTGTCCTCCTGATTTCCTACCTAAAATATTTTGGTTCTCACGTGTCCCCGAGCCCCCTCCGTTTGCTGCCGGCTCATGGTTTTGCCAGAGGTGTTCTTCATGTGGACAGGACCTGCGTTGATGTCACAGTCACATATCCGCAGGTTACAACATGGTGAACTGGGGTCACGTGACTATGACCTCACCGCAGGTGCTGTCCTGCAGTCGAAAACCTCTGCACAAACCGTGATACGGCGGGAAATGGCGGGGCCTCGGTTACAGTTCAGCCTACATATTGCTAATTTGAAAAACACTGCCATTCCAGTTAGGAACAGTTTTACTGTACTGATCAGGGTCTGTTCCTGTTCCTTAAAATCGGGTACAAGGAGACAGGCAAGGTCTTCTCTGAAGCTGCTCCATAGGGCCCCATGTTATGCAGGTTTCAAACTACAATATTTGCCAAGCCGATGGTGTTCCATAAAAATCAAACTGCCTTGGATCCAATTATGGCCACATGCAGCCCTATGGCCATCCGACCATATCGGCTGCCCAATAAATGCCATCATATTTTGTGTTCTGAAATGTGTACCGCTGTTTTAGGGGGGCCAAACATCTGAGCATGGTCCGATTGTTGCATAAATTGAAAAAAATGCCAGATTTGTATTGGCCAAAAGCAGATGCCATTTAGTGCCCATCCAATTCGCACCAATGGCCATAGGGCTGCATGGGTCAGAATATCTGGCCTCTGCAGTTTGATGTTTCAGGGACAACATTGGCTTCTTCAAAATCCTTCTGTGAAATTAACCAAACATGACTCCAGATTATCTACGATGATGCACAAAATATTTACCATCTAAAGCACACACATGCGACACGGCCCCACAGATGTTGCACCCTACACAGGGGCCAAATAAGACCCAGCCTGATGTTTGAACCATAACATCAATAGTACCTCAAAAAAAGGTCAATGCAGCCATGGAGCAAACAACATTCGGTAATGTGGCAACCAAAACTACAACACACATAGACCAAGCATGTGTTGGTGTGTTTGCCCACAAGCCAACATATCTTGCCAGTGTATGGGCCCTCCTGCCAAGAAACATACTGTGTCCGACCCACATTACATGCATACAACATTAGTCTATGCATCCACCCGGACCTTGTAGCATATTTGGAAATTGGGGCAAGACAATAGGCACACAATGAAAAGGTTCAACCACAATGTTGTAAACCTTACTGGGCCAAACTTTGACATTGTGCTTCAAAACCCAGATGCGGAGGAATCTTCTTCCGAAGAAGAGCAACACCCTGGCCCAGAGGAGGAGGTGCCTGATGCACCATCGTGGGAGGACTGGCTGTCCTCAGATTCCGAGCTCCCATCCCCACCATTGACACAGGAGGCCTTGGAGAAAGAGGAATCGACTTGGAGGGATGATGGACCCCCGTCAAGCCCGGCCCCTCTTTTGCCACCAGGGCATGTTATTTGGCCACAGAGCCCCAGCCCGGCCATTACACCACCTGCCACCATTTCTAGCTCTGTGCCCAGCCCAGGGGTGGCCATATCCCCAGAGCCAACAGAGAATGAGGTGCGCTCCCCAACAGGCCCTGCGGAGGAGGAGAGGTCTCAGGAGGATAGGGACCCAGACTTCACTGAGTATGGTGGTAAGTGTGGTTTTGTGGGGCAGACACCCTGCATACTGGAGTTAATATTTGGTTTCTCGTCACAGCTTTTTTTGGGAGGGTCTAACTTCTTGATTATAAAAAATGTTTGTGCAGATGGCGACCGTGCTGGCTCATCCGGGTGGAGTATGAGTGCCTCCCCATCCACCCCTGATAGTGGTGAGGATGTTGAGCACAAGGGTAAGTAGCATATTTTTATTATTACTTAACCAAAGCAGCCCATGGACTTTTACATTGTAAAAGTGTTCTTCATTACCATACAGGTGCCCCTACTGTTGAGGATGTGTTGCAGGCACACTTCCAGTTTGTGACACAGCTCCACTCGGCCATTGAGCAACATCTGCACGAGCTGGGCCGGCTACATGACATGCTGGCTGGCCGCCAGCAACAAGATGGTGGGCTCCCATGAGCGTGAGGGAATGGGACCCTGTAACGGTCCATCCGGACATGAAGGACTGTTGTCCATGTTGGCATTGTTTGTTTTGTTTTTTTTTCGCCCCTGTTGGGCTCTTTTCTTATAGTGTCCAACATTTGGACCATAGGGAGTGTGTTGGGGCTACCATGTTGGCCTCTTTTCTTATAGTGTCCAACATTTGGACCCTCACAAGTGAGGTGGGGTTCTTCCTACACTCAAACAACAAGGTGTACTTGGTGTGCACGGTCTGGCACATTTTGAACCTAAAATAAAATGTTGATTCAAATAATTATGTCATTTCCTTTATCTAAGCACACATATATGTTAAAGATTATGGGAGGATTATGTTTGACTTTAAGGCCATCAAGCTCAACACATTGCCTGAACAGGTTGAGGCAGAGGAAGGGGTCAATAACACATGTTCTAACACAAGGTGCACATTGTGAGCATGCCGTATGTGGACCAAGCAAGCACACATCCTTTTTAGGGAAAGTGATGATTGTAGTTTGTAAATGCTCTTACCCCATCACCAAAAATGTGGTTAGACTCCGTCGAGATCTAAGACCTGTTGACTCCAGGCACAATAAGTTTTAACAATGTTGCCACTAAATACAATGCTGTTAAGGCCACCTCGGTGGCCTTTTGGGTCAACATATAATTAGTGAAGGCTACTGCTCACGACCAAAGATTTAAGTATAATGCCCCTCCACATATGTAGGTAGTGCTAGATGCTGCATGTGGGATACTATACATGCTGACCGACAAACAATGACTTATTTTCATGAAGCCAGAATGCAACAATCACGGACAACCTATTTAAGCAGTGTAAACAGAAATTGTATTTTTTGGTAACAAAAATATGGGATCATCCGTCCCTTACAGTGCAAAACAAAAAATGGACAATATAACAATTGTAACGAAAAGACCAGCATATTGTGGTTGGAAAAGGAACTAAAATTAAACTTGGTGGGTGGACATACCCAAAGGTAAAAAACTAGTAAACACAAAAATAAATCCACAAATAAAAAACAAAACTATATTTCCTCATAATGTGGCCGTTCCGCATATTGGGCTTCATGCTGGAAGCTGTTGTCGGCCCGTGGATGGGGGGCAAAACCAGCCCTGGCTTGCAGAGCCATGTAATGGGCTGGGGCTGATCTCCAGCCAGGGGAGTATTGGGGAGGGCCATGGTACTGCCAGCCGTGTTGGCTTGCGGCTGGCTGGGGAATGGGAGCAGGGAATGTTGAGGCCACATTCAGGTTGCCTAAACGGGCCTGCTGCATTACCAGGAGCATGACCCGTTCGGCATGCTCCCTCTGTTCGGGGTCAAAGGTAGGTAACCGTTCGCTGACAAGTGCCCCAAAGGCACATGGGGTGGCCGCACCTGCTGGGTCAACACCTGCTGCGCCAGGGACACCAGTTCATTGGCAGATGATGGGGGTGCGTTTCTTGGCCGGGCCCGGGGACGTTGAAGGGACAGAGAGGGCCGGGTGCCCGATGAGGCGCCCTCCGGAACGGGCCCAGCTGACGCTTGGTCCGGTGGGCTCATCTGTGACCCCCAAGAGGGGTCTTCAAGCGGATCCTACATGTGGAAAAGCAGAACAGATCAGCAAACATAGCAGTAACCTTTGTGGATGTTTTTACGCATGAAGCAGAAAGTGACATGTATCTCACTACACCACACTGTGCCTGATGTCTTGCAAAGATGTCCTGACAGGGCGTTAGAGCTTGGCCCAATAACACAACACACGCTAGTTGGCTGCAAATGGAGTGATTGCTACAATTTTAGGTGCTGGAAACAGCCTCCATCAAGATGGAAGGTCATTTGGGTTTAGTTTTGCCTTGTGAACCTTCACCACATGGATATTAATGTAGGAAAACATGATTATGCTGTGCGAAATGTGTTAGTGGTGGCATAGGTCATCGACTTACATGTTGTTGGGCCACGCCATCTGCCGCATTGTCCACAGGTGGCTGGCTGAATACCTCACTCTCCTGCACTGGCCGCGGCTCCTGCTGCTCCAACGAGAACAGCATCATCTCATAGTACTAGAGAGTGGGTGTGTACAGGTCCTCTGCGGCCATTCCGGATTGACGAGATTCCAGGACCTTTTTATGCTCCTTTGTGAACACTGTCTTTAAGGACTGGATGTTGCGCTTCACAAACTCAACGTCCAGCTGTTGCCCTGGGAGATATTGCCTGCACACCTCCAGCAACTTTTCATATGCCACAAGTCGGACGGCCCTGTTGTTATAGGCAACATTGCGGCATTGCCATAAGCAGGGGTTTGCCCTGTAGGCCTCAATAAAGGCAGTCACAAAATCCCGATTTGGACGGGGCATCTGCAATACAATGAATAATTCCATTCAGTACACATCAGAGGGGCCCAGGGTTAAAACCATGTGAAAATCACATCCACAGGATGATAAGTCATCTGACATGATCAATGTGTAATGCCAATGCTTATAAAAAATAAAACAGCAGACTGGATTCTACAAAGATTCTTGCTCAAGTCACATGGATGTGTGCTATTGTGACAGTGAAAATCCAAATGTGTGGCTGGAGTACCATATAATAACCAGCATTTAGATGTGTCTGTGTCATCTAATAATGTGAACATACCTTCGCTTTATAACACACAGTGTGTAAAGTGTCCAAAATGATGAAAGTGTCCAAGATACTTGAACCTGCCTGCTCACAATCACTTGTGTGAAGGGAAACACAAAAGAGCATGTACGCCACACATGTTGACAATGCACTATTTATCCTAATTGAACCTACAGCTGTTTGACAATCACAGGTGCGATATGCATATGCATCGCAAGTGCCACGCCTGTTATAGGACGTAACGTCTTCGTTGAGTGTGTTAGGGTACCTTTACACGCCGCTACTGGAGGATGGATACAACCAGCTACTTCACGTGCACGAGCACGCACAAACGGTTACAAACGGTCAACGCACCATCTTTACACGCCGCCACAAGCTACGCTATGCTACGTTACATCTATCTCTGGATACACCGCCGGGTGCCATAAGTCACCTTCTGTAGCTCACCGTACCTCATTTACACACCGCTACAACCAGCTAATATGGGCGGACCTGGTGCAGCAGGGACAGCACATAGGCGTGCCACAATTGTGGATTACGAGACGTCCGTACGCTGATAGGACAATGCAAGAAAGCCATGATTGGCCAGGCATCGCAGGAGGCTGTTTAATACATGACGCTCGAGCAATTGAGTAGTGTGACTGGTCAGCTCCTTAAATATGCCGCCCTATACAGCGACTACCAATCGTAACGCAGGAGCTTCCACCAATGATCGCTGAATGGGGGCGGTATCCCGGAGCCTGTGTCACGCCCCAGCTACATACCAGGTACATCGCCTGTTGTCGACACATCCCTTCTGTTGCTTCTTTACACGCCGATACAGCTCGCTACAATCACCTGTGTAGCCACCTGTTTCCGGGCAGTGCTCGGAAACAGATGTATCTGTGGCCGGGTGCCTCCTACCGTCTTCACACGCCGCTACTACGGGGTATTTTGCCGCTACAAGCTACATTTGTAGCCTGTAGCAGGTTGTATCCATCCTTCAGTAGCGGCGTGTAAAGGGCCCCGTACAGCGTCTTGAGCCACGCCTGCCGTCTAACATAGCCTAGGCGTTGGGTGTGACACAATGGTTCAACCACGCCTGTTTGTAGGGCGTTACATCGTGGTGGGGTGTGGGGTAGCGACGAGGAGACACGCCTGCTTGGAGGACGCCTCGCCTTGTCATTGGCTGTGGCAAGTATATGTTGAGTCGACGTTTACAACAACATGTGTTTGCTGCCGAGTTGGTGCTGGTATGTACGTTGTGATTCCGCATGTGAAACATTGTGAATGGGGGACTCTACAGCGTTGTAAAAATGGATATGACAGGGTTTCTGTTCAGTCCTCCCATCTGCTGTATAGGGTATCTTGTTAAGTTTTTTTTTTCTTTCTTTGGATAGCAAACTTTGATCACTACAGCATTACTCTGTTGGATTTGTGACATTAGGAAAAACATCATCTTTTGGGTGCCTTGACATTTGAGTGACACCCAATCTCAGCGACCACTACATGTGAGTTATTACTGTGTGTCTGTAGTGTTGCTTTCTCAATACATATCGTCCTCCATGTGTGTGATGTTTTTGGTATTTGCGTTCTAAATGCTGTAGAAAGTGTGATGTTGTTTGTGAGCTAAATGTGTGTGTAGGGCTTGTTGTGGATTTTATTTAGGTGACAAAGGCATTTTAGCGTGTAAAACATGTGGCCTTCCTCAACACCTTCATTGATACTGTATGTGTTGTTGGGTTTTAGGACATCATTTCCACATGTGTAGTGCACCTGTAGATATTTCACCAATGTCATGCTCATTAGTGGTCCCTTTTTTAATGTTCACATTGTAGTCAAAGCACCTTTGTGCGTAGGCACCATTGTAAACATCGTTTTGCCTCTAAACAGCATGAATCCTGATGAACGTGCCGTGGTGGGGGCTGCTCTTCTGGTGGAGGCTGCACGTTTGGAGGATGAGAGGGTGGAGAGACGCAGGAAGAGACCACGACGCATCTGGACCAGGGAGTGGTTGCAGCAGCGAAATGAACATTCACACATCCGGCTTGTGCGGCAACTTCGGGAAGACTTCCCACGGGACTTCCAGAATTTTCTCTGGATGACAGAGGAGTCCTTTCAATTCCTGTTGGCTGCAGTCACCCCGCTCATCGCACGCCAAGATACTATAATGCGTCCAGCAGTGCCTGCGGAGGAGAGGTTGGCCACCACACTGCGCTTTCTCGCCACAGGTCGCACCATGCAGGACTTGGAATACTCGTCAGCTATATCGCGTCCGCTCCTTAGCCAAGTCATCCCGGAGACATGTGAGGCTATATTGCGCTGTCTGGCTCCTACTTACATGCGGTTGCCCCAAAACCCAGAAGAATGGCTGGCCACTGCCGCTGAATTCAGCCATAAGTGGCAATTTCCAAACTGTGGTGGTGCCATAGACGGCAAACATATTAGAATCACCCAACCACACAACAGTGGGTCTTATTTTTTTAATTACAAAGGCTATTTTAGCATTGTTTTGATGGCAGTGGTGAACGCAAACTATGAATTTGTGTCGGTGTCAGTGGGAACAAATGGGAGGGTTTCTGATGGCGGGGTTTTTGACCAATCTTCTTTTGGCCAAAAACTCAAAACTGGCCGTCTCAATTTGCCGCCCACAAATCGCACCTGTGGAAACCTGAACTTTGTGTTCCTGGCGGATGAGGCCTTCCCACTCCATCCCAATTTGATGAAACCATATCCCCAGAGGCATCTTAATGCACAACAACGCATTTATAACTATCGCCTTTTCCGGGCACGGCGAGTGGTGGAGAATGCCTTTGGGATTATGGCTAGCCGGTTCCGGATTTTCCACACGGCCATTAACATGAGACTGGAATCTATTGACCTTGTTGTTATGGCCTGTTGTGTGCTCCATAATTTTCTCCGACGCCGAAATCACCAGGCCTACACACCACCAAACTATGAGGACCACATTGACTCCAGCAATGGCGAGGTGGTGTTGGGGGGCTGGCATGCTGATGCCCCACACATGGCAGGACTACAGCCATTAGGGCGTGGAAGCAGCCGCCAGGAGGCACAGGAGATGAGGCACCGGTACAGCCAGTACTTTAATGGTCCAGGGGCTGTGAGCTGGCAACACAACCTCCAGTAGTTAGCAGTGTGCCATGTCTAATTTATCATTTGACAGTTTGAATGTGTTCTGAAGCTCAGGGTTGTAGCCAGGACATGTGTCCCTTTATAATTTGCAACAGGTGTTAGTTTATTTTGAAAACTCAGATTTAGGGAACCCTAAGTTAATGCTTTGAAGAGGGCCAGGCCTTGCCTATTTGAGGGGAGCTATGTGTCGCAGACATACCTGTTGTCTGTGACATAAGCCGGAGGATTTTTCTTCTTGGTGCATGTTGGCACTAATTTTGTTCTTTGTGTTGAAGGGCCCGGCTTATGGGTCCTGTGAGAGACGGGCGGGACCAGGAACCACATACCTCCCCAAAGGCCGTTGTGACAGTGGTCACATTTTTGTATCGTAGCACCTAGGGACAGAGTTAGGACTGTCTCGACCAGGGCCTACCGTGAAGTTGGTGAGGCAGCTTAATGTACGTTTTTTTGCAAAAACGTATAAACCAAAAGGCCCCGATTTTTGTACCAGCACTTGTTAGTTGCTACAAAGTGTTTTTAGGAAGCCAGATTAAATACACAAATACATATGTTGGCCCACATATATGGTGGTCCCAACACAAGTGTGGAAAAAGCACAGTACAGAAGGTCACAAACATTAGGGCCCCTGGAACAATGAATGTTGAGAAGCGTTTGGCTTCCTTTGCGTTGTCATACATTTTCCCCACAATTATCATTAGAAGAAAAAGAATTGACAGAAAACCTGCACTCCACATCCGAATAATGTAAGATGAAAAAATATATCTTTATTTGAGGCAAAATGACACACAAATTAAAACCATTTAAAACCAATAACGAACATTACAAAAAGCCACCAAAATAATGGGTATAATACCACATAGGGGAAGGGGGCCCCTTCAAACCCTGTATTCATGCCTGATTCATTAACACCAATGGTACAACAGTAATCATACACTGAAGTCAAACAATACAAGTCTGCACCAAATAGTTAATCTTATTGCACCTTGCCCCTGGAAACAGTGAGCTATATAAAATGACAAATTGTACAAAGAATAAATGGTGCACAGAAATGATGACAAACAAAACCTAATATTTGGTGAAGCTAAAATGACAATTGACATTCAGCCTTTTGCAGCTCCTGTGAGCTGTGCTGCCTGTCAGCAAAGAGTCAAAGCTGGAGATTTCTCCCCTCACCTGTCCATAGACAGCATGGAGCTTGCAGCACAGCAAAGGAGATCCCTATATCCCTCAGTGATCCCAGGGAATAGGAATAGGTATTTGCTAGTAAGAAGCACGGTGTGTGCAGGCATGAGCAGTGGGGGCCCCTAGATCCCACGCGTATCGCCGCACAGGGCGGCTTCGTCAGGGAGGTGACACAGTGTATGATTACTGTTGTACCATTGGTGTTAATGAATCAGGCATGAATACAGGGTTTGAAGGGGCCCCCTTCCCCTATGTGGTATTATACCCATTATTTTGGTTTCTTTTTGTAATGTTCGTTATTGGTTTTAAATGGTTTTAATTTGTGTGTCATTTTGCCTCAAATAAAGATATATTTTTTCATCTTACATTATTCGGATGTGGAGTGCAGGTTTTCTGTCAATTCTTTTTCTTCTAATGATAATTATGTTCTGTTGACAAGCAGCACCCCATCCTTTTATTTATCCTAAACATCGCATAACGGTGGCGCACCCATAAGTAATCACATTTTCCCCACAATACCGCTTGACAACACATGCGCTTTGTAAAACACAAAAAAAAAACATCAGCAACAGCACAGAGCAAACACACATGCTTTTCACATGCGCTTTAAACAAAAACACTCATGCCGCACACACAGCTCGTAACAGGGTGAGTCCTTTACGGATCGCCAAAATGGCAACCATTGACCAACACATAAGTGTTCAGATTGTGTACGGCGCACAAGGGGGATAGCGGTTTCTACGTTTTAGTAGTAACATGTAAGTTTTTTTGTATAGCACACCGTGTTTATGCATGTACATTGTGATGCACATCACAGGACATTCAGAAGATGAGGCCGCCATGTTTGCAAGGACATCTGACCAATGAGGACGCAGTACTGGCCACCAATGATGTAGTGAGGGGCGCGGCATGTAAACCATGTAGCACGCCTATCTGCTCCAATTTACCTTCAAATACGCCCACATTTACCCCAACATCGTTTACGAGGTTTCTGTGTGACTGTTTGCTAACGATGTGCACAGATGATAACTGGATCGCTCATCCGAACGCTGGATCGCTGCATCGGAGAATCGTCTGAGCGATATCTGTGGGTGTAGCGTTGTGATGAACGATCTCACACGTCGTTCGGGCGATGTGCAAATCCGACATCGTTACTAATATCGTTATCTATATCGTAGCGTGTGACGGCCGCCTTACACAGATGACATTCAGGGTTATCAACTTCACGTTTTATTTATTCTGGACAGCTGATGAAAAAAAATCAATATTTTTTACAGGCTCATAGGTATTACGCGTCTACAGCTCATAATTCTAATATGACGGTATCAGCTGCATTCACTTTAAATGGTTAAATGATGATAATTACAGAAGAAATAATCTGTATGAGTTTCTTCAGCTTCAAAAAAATCATGGACGCCTTAAATTTATTTTACGAACTGGATATTTTTCACCCCCGATGATTTTCATCAAATGACCTTTCTAGATTTAGATGCTTAAGTGGGTATTCCAATGATAGAGAACCTACTTCAACTAGCTATAGTTAGCTTTAATAAAACATTCCTCGCTTGACTCACCCTTCCAGGGTCCAGAAATGAGTCTCCACCACTGCTCTTGGTGTCTGTTATTGTCTGCAGCGCTGAAACCATGTAGGATGCCAATACATGAGCTCAGCAGTTCTGAGCGGCTCATGCCGTCATCTCAGACAGCTCAGATATTGACTGCCATGCTGACGATATCATGTCGATGTGGTGTCAGTGCTGCAAACAATAACAATCACCAAGAGCAATGATCAGGGCCGGACTGGGACCAAAATGGAAAACAAACCCCACCAGCCCACATACTATATCACCCATCAGCCCCGATCCGTGAAATTTGCTTTTACGTTGTCATGGCCCCCACTTTTTAAAGGAGTTATCTGAAGAGCCATTTGTGAATGGTGCAATAAAGAGAATAATCAACCACAGCTCCATTTACATGGTGCCCTTCAAAGCCACGTTTCTCAGGATTATGGGGTCCCAGTGGTCAGCCACACACACAGCCAGCCAGCCACACATACACCCTCAGACAGCCACACACAGACAGCCACACACACCGCCACAGCCAGCCACACATAGATCCACAGCCAGACACAAACAGCCAGCCACATAGACAGCTATTAGCCACAGCCAGCCACACAGATGCAGCCAGCCACACAGACAGCCACACACAGCCAAAGCCAGCCACACACAGAGCCACAGCCAGCTACTCACACAGCCAGCCACACAGCCAGACAGCAACACACACACAGCCAAAGCCAGCCACACAAAATGACACAGCCAGCCACACACAGACACAGCCAGCCACACACAGACACAGCCAGCCACACAGCTACAGCAAAAGACAGCCACACAAACACACAGCCACACACACATACAGCCAAAGCCAGCCACACAAACAGCCAGAGCCAGCCACATAGAAAGCCACACACACAGCCAAACACACACACCCACAGCCAGCCACACTCAGACACACACAGCCACATAGACAGCCAGACATACACAGGTAGACACATAGACAGCCAGACACATAGACAACCACACACAGACACACAGCCACAACCAGCCACACACAAACTGCCAGCCACATAAACAGCCACACACACAGCCAGCCAGCCACATAGACAGCCACAAACACAGCCAAAGCCAGCCACACACAGCCACAGCCAGCCAGACACAGCCAGCCACACACATAGCCATATCCAGCAACACACAGACACATACACAGTCACACAGTCAACCACACACAGCCAAGCAGCCCCAGCCACAAAGAGACACAGTCAGCCTCACAGACACACACACAGACAGCCACAGCCACACAGCTCCAGCCACACACAACCAGCCATGCAGCCCCAGGCACACACAGCCAGCCAGCCACATAGACAGCCACAAACACAGCCAAAGCCAGCCACACACAGCCACAGCCAGCCAGACACAGCCAGCCACACACATAGCCATATCCATTATAAAAAGAAGGAGAGAGTGAGAGTGCTAATGCCCAAGTAACTAAAAACACGTATTTGCTGTCCACACCAGTGTATATTGCAAAGAATAAATTTTTTATTAGATGCAGTGGATACAGTAAATAGACGTGTCCAGGGTAAAAATGACAAGGATTCAAGACATAGGGAGGGAGACAGGTGACAAGTGGGCAAGACAGGCAAGGACTGTATAAAAGGGTTCAGAGGGGCAGTAAAGGTGCAATGTGCTAAAGTGCTTAGAGCAGGGTAAAAGTACAGTTTACCTAAGTAGGTATAGCATAGCCCTGATCTAATTTCAATAAGGTGCACAATAATGACTTACCCATAAGCCCAGTAAAAGTTCCCTGCGTAGTCTGCCCACCGGTCCAGTAGCCCCGACACGTGTTTCGCGTCGGCTGCTTCGGGGGGCTAGTGGTCACATAGCCATATCCAGCAACACACAGACACATACACAGTCACACAGTCAACCACACACAGCCAAGCAGCCCCAGCCACAAAGAGACACAGTCAGCCTCACAGACACACACACAGCCAGCCACAGCCACACAGCTCCAGCCACACACAACCAGCCATGCAGCCCCAGGCACACACAGCCAGCCACAGCCACACAGCCCCAGCCACACACAGACATAGTCAGCCACACAGACACACAGCCAGCCCCAGCCACACACAGTCGGCCACAATCATGAAGCCACAGCCACACAAACACAGTCAGCCACACACAGCCTAAGCCACACACAGACACATAGTCAGCCACACATAGCCAGCCACAGCCACGTAGCCCCAGCCACACACAGACACAGTCAGCCACACAGACACCCAGTCAGCCACACAGCCAGCCACATCCACATACAGTCAGCCCCAGCCACACAGCCCCAGCCACAGTCAGCCACACACACAGTCAGCCCCAACCATGCAGCCCCGGTCACGTACAAACACATAGTCAACCAAACAGTCAGTCACACAGCTAGCCACAGCCATGCAGCCACACACAGACACATAGCCACACAGACATACAGTCTGCCACAGCCACACAGTCAGCCCCAGCCATGCAGCCCCAGCCACATAAAGACACAGCCACACACAGTCAGCCCCAGCCACACAGACACAGTCATCCACACAACAGCCACAGCCACACACAGTCAGCCCCAGCCACGCAGCCCCAGCCACATACAGACACATAGTCAGCCACAAACATATTCAGCCCTAGCCATGCAGCCCCAGCCACACACAAACATAGTCAGCCACACACAGTCAGCCACAGCCATGCAGCCCCAGCCACACACAGACACATAGTCAGCCACACATAGGCAGCCACATCCACATAGCCCCAGCCACACACAGACAGTCAGCCACACAGACGCACAGTCAGCCACACAGCCAGCCACAGCCACACACAGTCAGCCCCAGCCACGCAGCCACAGCCACATACAGACACATAGTAAGCCACCCACACAGTCAGCCCCAGCCATGCAGCCCATTCCATGTATAGACACATAGTCAGCCACACAGTCACACAGTCAGCCACACAACCAGCCACAGCCACACACAGTCAGCCCCAGCCACATACAGACACATAGTCAGTCACACAAACATTCAGCCCCAGCCACACAGACACACAGTAAGCCACAGCCATGCAGCCCCAGCCACTCACAGACACATAGTCAGCCACACACCCAGCCACAGACATATAGACAGACAGACACACACACAGCCAGCCACACACAGAGACACACACACACATACACTACTCACCACCAGCAGCTGCAGCAGCTCATCTTGCTGGATCCTGCACTGTGGAATAACGTCCAGCGCCTGCAGTAGAGATTAGGGGGTGGGGCCCAGAGAGATTTACAGGAGATGGGGCCCACAGAAGAGGTGAGGGGGCATGGCCTGGAGGAAATTGGGGCCCACCCTTTCACCTCTCCTCCCACTCCTTCTCCTGTCAAACTTCTCGGGCCCTCACAGCTGTCAGAGCAGAGCAGTCATGCTCTACCAGCCCCTGTTGCTCTCCTCCTCTGCCTGCTATGCCCGGCAGGTGGTGGTGGTCGCAAAGTGATAAAAAGCTGGCCTGCATCCGGAGGAGCAGGTGTTGTTGCCCCGCCCACTCCACAACAACTGGCCCATAGGGAAAAGTCCTGTCTCTCTCTATTGCCAGTCCGGGCCAGGCAGTAGTGGCGATTCAATTCTGGACCCTGGAAGGGTGAGTCAAAGCCTAGGGTCACACATGGCAATCCGTTTTTGGAAGTGTTTTCCATGCCAAATCCGTTTTTCCTAGGCTGCATTTTGTGCCTCCTGTGTCCCTAGACGTTTTTTGGACTTAGCTTTTTTTTCTTAAAAATTCATATGCGTTGACGCATGCGTTAATGCATGGTACCTATATGTACCACGCGTTAACACATGTGTTTCCCCTTAGGGCCACATGTTAAAAAAATGCATGCATTTTTTTCCTGCACCCAAAAACGTTGCATGCAGTGTTTTTTGGAGGCTGGAAAAAAAGGCACAGCGTTTTTGAAAAGCGCAGACACACTTAAGTGCACCATCCAATCACGGATATGCGTTTTTGGACTTAGAAAAAAAAAAGTCCAAAACTGTTTCCAAAAACAGATACAGGGCAAAACGGACGGCATGTGTGACCCTGGCCTATGTTTGACTCAGAAATTCTGCAGTGTTTCAAAGCAAAGCATACTTCAATAGCCACCGGGCATAGAGCCGCATAGCAGACTAGTTGGACACGTAAGTGTCCAAGTGGCTTTTCCCTGCCCAGGACTGTACTCTCAGATCTCTGTGTGTGGGTAGAGGGAGACACCTGTCAATCCAAGGCAGCAAGTGGGAAGAGGTTGCCGAACACCCACCTGCCCGACTAGTCACTGGTGTCTATTAAAGGTATGTTTATCTCTGAAAAGATTAAATATACCTGGATGAAATCATACAGCCCTGGGATTGGGCAGCATGTATCTGCTATATACAAACAAAAGAATACAGCAATAGAGCAACACTCTGTAAGTGCTAAGCTGTATACAACCTATAAATATATGAAATTTCAACTGCACTACTGCTATATAGAATGAAGGTACTTGGCACATAAATTGGCCAATTATTTTGAGCCAATCAGCCACGACAAGGCAACCATTCTTTGATGGGAATCTAACCTGATATCATGCCTCTTCCAGGCTAGGCCTACAAACATATGGGCAGGTATGATTCAGCAATAATGAAAAAATAATCTTATGGTTCGCTCACACTAGTGTATAAAAAAGTGGTCCAATTTTCATCCAGAAAAGTTGGATGAGTGTCATGCATGTGTCATTCTGTATGTAACGTGAGCAATGCGATTTTGTGCTTACCGGTATTTTCTCGCCTAGCATCTATTTGCCATTGGTACCCAATATTCCTTTTTCTCAGCAGTTATTTTTCAACAATCATTTAGTGTTCAATGATACAGGATGGTAATGTATCTGTAAAAGATGGATGAATGGTTGTTTAGGTGTGTCTTGCCCGACTTGGGTGTCCACTCCCATAATTCTATGAATACAGCTGAGAAAAAAATCGCAGATCTGACCTGCCTCATTGAATAATATTGGTGCGAGTGCAGCCATTTTTATCTCCCATAGCGCTCGTCGTATTTATCCGCTAATGTGAGCGAACCCTTAAGCTGATGGGAGGAATGCTCAGTTAGAAAAAGAGGCAGTCAAAGCTTCGTATAGTTAATACAACCCCCCATCCAAAACTGCCCTGCACGTCCGAATAGAACAAAGCAAATGTGAAGATGGAAGTCACTATAACTGCAGTAATAGCAGCACCCAGGGGGTTACTACAATAAGTGCAGGGGTTGCAATTACACCAGGGCCCTAGAGCCTGGGGGCCCCAAAGGTCTCTTTCGTCTATAGAAAAGTCCCTTGCTTTTAAAGTTTGGCAATAATTGGGGGCCCCATTGGAGTTCTCGTATTGGGACCCATGAGCTTCAAGTTACGCCACTGGCTGCACCCACCTGTTCACACGTGTTTTATTCTATTCAGTGTCACTGACAGGGGCGTAACTACAATAAATGCAGGGGTTACGATCGCACCTGGGTCCTGCAGCTTAGGGGGTCCCAAAAGTCCCTTTGGCCCATAGACAGTGGCGTACCTTCAGGCCCAGGGGCCCCAATGCGAAAGCTCCAACGGGGCCCCCAATTATTGCAAATCTTTAATAGTATTAGTCTTTTTCTATAGGACAGAGGGACTTTTGGGGCCCCCCTAGGCTGCAGGGCCCGGGTGCGATTGCAACCCCTGCACCTATTGTAGTTACACCCCTGCCCATAGAAAAATACTAATATTATTAAGATTTGCAATAATTGGGGGCCCTGTTGGAGCTTTCATATCGGGGCCCTTGGGCTTGAAGTTATGCCACTGGTCACTAAGCAGTCTTTTAGTTTTTGTAGCATGTATCGCTGTCAGGTTTCCTTTAAGATTCACAGGATTTTTCCATTTTTGCCTCATAGCATACCAGCAGTTGCCTTATTTAGTTTTACACGTACAGGTTTATTTAGAGCCCTGTTTATTGTGGCACAAGTTGTAGGTATTTATAGAAGTTATTTAAAGGTATGTATAATTTAATGTTTGATTTATATTTTTTTATCTTAGTTTATGCTAAAAAAAGCTATTTCTGCCAAGTAGTTTACATTTTTTAAGCTATTTACCATAATCCACAAAATAGTTTATTATATACTGGCCATTACCTATATGCACATATATATGTTTTACTATTAATATTGTTAAATATTGAATAAAAAAAAAAATCACATTTAATTTTATGTTTTTGTAGTTTAATTGTAAACTATATTTAATAATTTGTATCATTTTTTCTGATCCTATAAGGGAACGTTTATTCTTTTATTAAAGTCTGATGTAATGACATATGCCTATATAACATTATAGCCTGGATATGGTAATTCCTAATACTGAATTATACTGGACAGTATAAATCCCAAACCCCGTGTTATCATAATGTGACGGCTGGTGGTGTGATGATAATGGAAGCCCCTTACCTTACCTGGAGCACTGCAATCTGCCTGTATCATGGTGTAAAAGAACAGAATTATATTAGATCCCTGCCGTTAGTGCTTTCCTCTGGCAGATGATGCTGTGGACACATGACCATGATTAAGACCACACGTCAAAAAGTGTAGACTGAAACGTTCATAGCTATGTGACACTTAGCATGAACTTCTATGGAATATGTTTTAATATTTAATAATATAGATTTTATTTTATACATTATATCTCCTGGATTTCCACTCGATCTTTACCTTTCTGCATGCTGTGTATACAGCTTACATCTCATACATGTAAGTAAAGATTTGAGAAAGAAACCCTTTGTCCAATCTACATTTATATAGTATTTTTGGGAAAGTTAATAATATAATAGTAGAAGCCGCCTCTTGCCACTGAACCCTTCCACTCAAACAATGATGAACATACCAGGAAAAATGTTAACCACAGGTCCCTATACAGCAGGGGACCCAACCTGTGGCTCGCAGACCCCTGAAGTGTGACTCACAACTGTCTTCCAGCTTGGCGTATGAACACCAAGTTTTACAAACAGCTACAGTTTCAGGTCTCCAGATGGTGACTTTTGTGATTAGTCCCACCAAGAAGAGCATATCTGAATGGGGTACGGTAGTAACCCCTGGATCTTAGCATACTGCCTTGGTGTGATTTCTGTGGAAAAGCTTTGGCTGTCATTATACTACTAATGGGGTCTTTAGGTGTCACTACTGTGAGGCGGTGTAAGCTGGATGTGGCTTGCGAAACTCAGAGATGAATGTGGCTCTCGTGGTCAAACTAAGAATACCCTAAACCTGCCCTTGTTTTGTCACTGCTTGACTGTGGAGGTTGGCACCCTAAACTCATGCAATGCTCCCCCGCACTTAACATCGGTTACTCTGTGTGTCTTTAACTACACCCTAAACTATAAGCCAAGCAGAACATGGCACACCAATAAACATAAAAAAGGTTTACACAGGCAGAGGGTGAGACACAGAACTAAAGACCTGTTCACACAGTCGTACAGGGAAGATGGAATAAACTGAAAGAAACCCAAAAAGACATGGTTTAAATAGAACCCCTCCAAATTGCAAATGAAACATGACAAAATGGTGGAAAGGGAAACAAACCGCAAGGAAAAGCAGATGTGATAACTCAGCAAGATTATTCTGACCTGAGGAGCTGGTCTCCAAACATTCATCCACCTTGGGATGTAGCCAGTGCTAAGGCATGTGATTGATGAGTATAAAAAGCCCCTCCCAAGATGTGATAGGGCAAATAAAACAAGGAAGTGAACACACCTGAGTGGAAATAAAACTGAAAGGTAAGGCAAAGGAAAAAATGAGAACTAACAAACAATACAAAACATGCTGTGATCCAACGGAGAGGAAAACTGACCACCCAACCAGAGGTCACCAGGATGAGTCCAGGAGTCGAGCCATAACACATCTTTTGAATAAACAGTAACAGAGGCAGGAAGATACAAGTTTTTTATTTTTCCAGTATGTGTAAAATTATATATGAGTGTGGCACCCCACAGGGAGGTACAGCATCCCAAACAGAAGGTGTAGTGCCTTCATAGTCACAGGTAAAGGGGGAAGCTACAGAGTCTGTATCCAAAACCACAAAATCACAATCACAGCCACCGAAGCACCAGGGACTGTATATTCAATAGGTCCCAGGGAGGTGGAGCTTAGCAGAGCGGGAGACGTGACGTAGGTGACAGTTGACAGAAGTCAGTCAGACGTTGTGAGGAGAGCAGAATGGACGGACGCAGTTCAACCTGCAGCTCTGCCAGGAGGGAATCTCAAAATTAAAGAGGTAACCCAGACAAGAAAGGGGCACTCCAGGACTGGTCGGAGCCATCTGGAGTGCTCAGGTCATCCCAGAACTCCGGAACCAAGGCGATTTGTTAAGGTGTATCCCAAACTGCTGACCGGCAGGCTGTGGGCCTTACCAAGAAGGTGCCACAGCACTCATCAAAGTAGCCCAACCTCTGTCCCAAAGCTGGGTTCAAGACACTGTCAAGTAAGATAGACTTTAAGCAACAGACCCAGGGACCAGAAACTAGACTTTAGAGTGGGAGTGTAGAGAGCCAACAGAGCCATAAAGAATTGGACCAAGAAAAGCATTTGAGAGGCACCTCTGGCAATCTCTGTGGCGAACCCCAAAGCCTGTGGCAACAAATTCCCTGGCAAACTAAACTGTACCATGTACCTATTGCTCCATCTGGTATGAGTAAATAACTGTTTGAGCTTATCTGGTTTCTGCATCAGTTATTTATCGTCTGAAGGGCCTTTACAGCACCGCAAAGCCAAGGACTTCTACTCCCCTCATCCACCCCGCTGCCCTGAGGTAAAGATCCACCTGTGGGGAGCTGTACTACCCAAAGCTGCATCACCATCACCTCAGCGGCTGGCTGCAGTGCTGGTAACTACATTACCAGGTACCACAAGTGGCGTCACATATAATAATCCCCCATCCCAACTAGTTTTCCCATCAGCCATTGAGTGTTCAGGACAGTGGACCGGGACCCGACCAGCCATGATCCCCACTGAAGCAGCAACCTGTCCCAGTATCCGAGTAACCCTACCCTGTCGACCGACTCAAGAGCAGTTGATTCTCTTTGTTTAATCACCAGAAGACTACTCAAGTGAACAGTGAAGTCACTAGAATTTCCTGTTAAACGAAAGCATAACATTTTGTCTTGGAATCTTCACTGGATAGAATTTTACAATTCATGATGTCATCCTTTTGATGTAGGTAAGATAAACGTTATTTGAACCGATACCTGCATGAGGGTTTGCTTGTTTTGGGTTGAGCATCCTACTGAAGCTTTGAATGAATAGAATTTAAGCCCTCAGCATGGCAGAGTTGATTTGAATGATTCTGTTTGTTGCTGCACCTACTTTGTTAAATTGTATAATTTCTCCTTTATGTAAAAGAAATAAAAAATACAAATGTTCATTAAAAATGATGTCTAGTCTTTAGAGATAGGCAGTGGCGTGACTTGAATCTCATGGGCCCTAATGCAAAAGCTCCAAAGGAGCCTCAAATTATTGCATATCTTTAATAGTTTTGGTCTTTTCTTATAGATCAATGGGAATTTTTGGGCCCCTTCGGCACCATGATCCAGGTGTGATTGCAACCCTGCACATATTGTTGTTATGCCCTTGGCATTAGACCAATGTGTTAATAGGCTCATTATTTTATGTTACACACCAACACTAAGAAGCAATCATTTGTGAAGTATAAAGAAAATAATACAAGGTTTTCTAAATATTCAAAAAATCTAAATCTGAAATTTGTGAATTCCATTTGTATTAAGACCTATTAACCACCCTTTGCTGCAATTACTGCTGCATGCCTTTTGGGGTATATCACCACCAGTTTTCCACATCTACTGTAGAGGCAGACATTTTTGCCCATTCTTCTTTGCTATATAGTTCTAGCTCAGTAAGATTGCATAGAGAACATCTATAAACATATCTGGTCTGAGATTATAGACCTCCTTTAAACTGTGGAGCTGGGAGAGGACGCATAGCTCAGTATGTGGTACAGCTTCACAGGCTAAACAGGAGAAGCTGTTTTCTGGTAGGATGAGCAAACTCCTGCTGGGAGCCCAAGCTTCTAAGAAACCCCCCAGTCAGACAGGAGCTGTAATATCATCCAATATTAGGTAATTTTTGTATATCTGAGTCCCATATCACTTATATTTCATACATGCAACGGGTCTTGATTCTTCCTAGCATACTGGAGAGATATGTAGAATGGCTAGTAGAAGCCAAGTAGTGATGCCATGTTTTGTCTCCAAGTGTAAAATGGGCCCGGCCTGGTCAGATGGCACCAGAAGACCTCCGTATGACCTTAGACTGAAAAGTTATGATCCATCATAGGTTTTGGAGTTTCCAGCCAAAAGACCAGTTGGAGGGAAATTAGGACCATCTCGAGGGCAGGAAAGGGAGTGACCGACCAAGGGATTATTGGGTCGTGCGAGACAATGGCCCAGTGTTCACTTGTAAGGGAGGTCACGCCATGTATTGTTTTGGTAGAAACCGGAAAATCTTTGGCAAGACTTAAAAATTGCTGTTCACAGACACCGCCGTCCAGTCTGATTGAGCTAGAGCTACTTTGGAAAGAAGAATGTGCAAGAATGTTAGCCTCTAGATGTGCAAAGATGATTGAGACATACCTCAAAAAACGTCCAGCATTAACTCAGAGAAAGGTCTTGCTACACAGTATTTACACAGAGGGACTGAATACAAATGCCCGTCACAATTTTCAGATTTTTATTTATAAAACATTTAGAAAATCATGTTCCATTTCCTTTACACTTCAGAAATATTTGCTAATTAGTATTAGTATTTTCATGGCTTGGTTTGAGGATTCAATCCAGTGACCTGTTGTTGTGTGGTTAGTTCCTCTGTCCGCATTTTTCTTCCCTATACAAATGCTGATGGTTCCTATTGTCATTGATCTTCCTTCTTGGGTTGGGTTATAAATGTTCAAAGTTCATTGCACTTCCTTTCTGGTTATATCTCTTGTAGGACTTGTGTCAAATGGTGGCTTCACACCTGGCGACGTCGCTAGCGACATCGCCGAAAAGTGACGTATCAGCGATGTCGCTAGCGACGTCGCACTGTGTAAACGAGCGCGACCACGCGTTTATCACCGTCGCAGGTTGACAGTTTACGGGATAGAGGTTAAACCTGTCAACCTGCGACCTGCGATAAGGCTGGATCGCGCCGTGTGACATCGCCAGAGCCATGTCGGCGGTGATCCAGCCTATACCGCAGCGTTGCTGCGGATCGCTCGCTGGGCTAAGCCCAGCCCAGCGAGCGATGTCACCGCCCGCATCGCTGCGGTGTCGCCGGCCGCAGCGATGCTGTGTGACAGCTGGCCAGCGATGTCGGAACCGAGCGGGCACCCGCGCATCGCTTCCGACATCGCTGGCCAGGTCGTGCTGTGTGACGGCACCAAAAACAGTTCCAGCCTTTTGGTAAACACCACTTGAATTCCTGCTGTGAGTTGGTTTGTTTTCCTTCCCAGTACCTATTCATTTCACCTTATATGAATGTTTTTCATTTTCTCATTTGGGTTTTTGTATCCTCCTACACACCTTCCTTTTTTTGTAGGCAATGTGTGGCAGCCTTCCCTCTTGTCCCCCTGGAGGTACAAGAAACCCCTCAACGGCCTTTTATTGAGTCAGATTTGAGGTGGTGTTGTTAGTTGTATGACTAGAGTCTTACTAGTTTGTACAGGGACCAGTTGATTGTTTCCCATGTGTGAGTGTGTGTATATTCTTAACATTACAGCCAGCCCGTAGTGTGTTCTGGAATGCCATCATGGATCCAGAAAGCACCTTGGCCTTATAACTACTGTGAGGTAGCGAGGGGTCACATAATTATTGATGGGAGGTATGTGTCACAGAGATTCCTATTATCTGTGACGGTATTATTCTCTAGTGCAAGTTTGCACTGGGAGTTTTACTTACCTCATGCAAGGCTCCGGCTTATGGGTGCTGTGAAAGACGGGTGGGTCCAGTACCCGCATACCTAACCGCTGGGTATGTTTACAGGCTATAAACTGGAGCCTGGTGTGAAGCACGACTGTCTGTGATGGAAGGGGCTGAGCGTAGCTTCCTGTGTGTGAAGACTCCAGGCCAAGCTGGATACTGGTCACTGACCAACCTGTGTGAACACAGGTCGGCGACACCTGAGAAGGGGCGCTTTAAAGCAATTGTTTTCCATTTGTTTTGGCCTGCGCTAAAAGGCTGCTAGTTTTGCATTTTTTCTGTTATCGGTTTATGGAGGAAATGAACCGTTGTGGGCTATAAATTTGTGAAGACGCTGCCTCTTGTTGTTCTCCTGACAAGCGAGTCGCCCTATCACACTACAAACATTATTCCTGCAGGTTGCAGATATCAATAGCCAACAACATCTTGCCTGTTTGGTTGTTCCAAATGTTTCAACGAAACAAAGCATCACTCTTGATCGCAAGGTAATGTTGCCGGATTGCTTCGATGAGGACAGAAGTAAGTTCTCAATTTTTTTGGCCTTGTGTAAGTTGCCTACGTTCTGACTCCACTGGGTATAGCAAGTAGCCATTGTATTGTCTTTGCTTTGTGTAGATCCACAGGCTTAGGTGTCTTCTGTACCTGAGGACTCCCTGGTTATTTCCTATATTGAGGCATTTTTCTTGGCTCTTGGCCTAATTTGTCATGAACTTGGCAAAGACACTGTAGCTAAATCCAATATCCGTAGTTTGGTTTAGGGAGGTTGTAGAGCTGAGGTCTATTGCCCAGAGTTTAGACCTGGGCAGTAGAGACCTCTTGGAATGATACCGCCCTTCAGAGCAAGTTCTGCCAGGGACATTTGGATCAAATTAATGATATGATGCTGATCTCTTCCTCCTGGCTGCCGTCGCTGGTTTGTTTACAATAGACGGCGGGAAAGAAGTCTTTTTACCGCCGGCTTTCCCGTCGGCTATTTCAATGAACAGCTGATGCATCAGATGTTCATTTGAAATAGTCGGCGGGAAAGCTGGCAGTGAAAAGACTTCACCACCGGCTTTCCTGCCGCCTATGTTAAATGAACATCTGATGTGTCAGCTGTTCATTTGAAATAGCCGCGGGAAAGCCGGCGGTGAAAAGACTTCACTGTTGGCTTTCCAGCCGCTTATTTTAAATGAACCAGCTGTGGCCGGGAGGAAGAGATCAGCGGTGGCGAAGAAGGAGATCAGTGGCGGCAGCCGGTAGGAGATCTCCACTGCTGATCCCCGCCAACTGGCCGCCGAGAGAGACCAATGATTGGGTGGCCTGGCAGACTCAATGACATGTTCATGTGAACGCATGCAGACAATCACCGCTGCATTCACATGAAAATGTCTGTGTTTGACACTGCGTATGCGCCTTATACGCTGCAGTGCCGAACGCAAATGTGAACCTAGCCTAAGAAAGGAAGAGACTTTTCTACTTGGTCAGCCGAGGAGATAAGGCTCCTGTTCTCAGTTAATCTGAGGTAGGTGCTTCTTCTATTGGGATAGGAGCAGTTCTTTCACAAAAAGAAGTGGAATCTACATACTTGTGTTTTTTACTCCCAGGAGTTCACTCAAGCTGAATCCAGTTATGATATAGGTGACTGAGAACTTCTGGTGGTTATAAGAGCCTTTGAGGAATGGAGACATTGGTTGGAAAGGATACAGCATATAGAATGAAAGGATGCACTTACCGAGGGTAGACTTGAATTCTTTATTTCCAATAATGCAAAGGAGACATTCGGGCAGTTATAATAGCTGGGTAATAAACAACCAACGATCTGGTGGTTCACCAAGTTGCAGATCAATATAGTGCAGTTATGTGATGCAAAAAAGGTTAGTGACAAATAAAACGTAAACTTTACTTAATACTCTTTAAAAAGGGTGCACCATTGGTGTCATCCCCTAGCAGAGCTTAATACCAACAAACAAACCCACAAACACAAACCTTCGCGAAGAAAGAAGAGTAAGGCATTGTCCACACACCTGCGCTTCAGTATTTAGCGCTTCTTGCGCTAAATACTTAGATTCTGGCAGAGAAGCGCAGGTGCGTGGATGGCTTCTAGCAGACGCTGTCCCTGGTTACCCGATGTGTATCGTGGTAACCAAATCAGACAGCAGCCTGCATAGTCACCGCTTATCCCGGGCGCACAGGGAAACTCTGCTTGCAAAGATCCCCCAAATGAGCTCAGAAGTGCCCTCTTTAAATGAGACTAATAGAGAAAATCAATCTGAGAAAAACCTGGCACACACTTCAAGAAGTAGATGTAATTCCAATCAAAACATAAACTGTTTTATTTGTAAAATGAAAAAATAAGCCTACTAATAAGACTATAATAGAGAAAATTGAGCACAGCACTTGGCTGTGTCTGGAAGTCCTAAGGACAATTTGAAGACATGTGGCATAATTATGTTATAATTTTCTAACTTGGGACAACCCGACTAATTTTAATCAAGAGATCTCTCTTCCATTTCTCAACTTGGAATTCCCTAATAGGGTTCTTGGTGCATCCTTAGTGTTGCCAAGCATGTATGTGCACCTTCCTGCCTACTTGTTTTCTATGTATGATTCTTTTCTGGCTCTATAAAGCTAGAGCAGTCAATCAAAGAGTAGGGAGTTTTAGATAGATGGAAAACAATTAGATTGGAAGGTTCACCTACATTTTTGGCTATTCCAAGTGTGCACTGACTGTTTTTATGAAAAGTAATTCTGTGTAGACAGACTTTATTACTTCATCTCCCTTAATCATCAATGCGATTACGCAAGAATTCTGGCATAAATTGCTTTGAAAAGTTTCCAAATTTTTTGCAATGCTGAGTTGCACAAAACGATAGCTACTTTTCACATTTTAATACCAGTTTCTCTTAGCTACACCAAATGGGCAGAGGTAGAGTGGGATGGAGGCAAGAGAGGGCATGACTCCACAGCTCGTCTAATTCATAATGAGCTATGGCATTCTTTTTACTAGAAATGTTACTCTAGTCACTAACTGGAGTAAGATTTCTGGAGAGGCGAATGCCACTCTTCAGACTCTCCTGATTCAGTAAGAAGTGTACTTACATCTCCTAATGAATCTGAAGCACCTTTTTCTAACATGCCACGTCTTAAAGACTGCATTGTTCATACAAAAAGAAACTTTGTTTGTCCCCTTGGTCTTTGCTGAAGCAGAGCCGAGAGTGTTCAGCACAGAGATAAGGGTTGAGGGGTTAATAAAGATGTTGTCCCTAAATGTAAATGTGTTTTGTTTTTTTTATTTTTTAATGAACTATGAAAAAAATTTCGACGTGGGCTTCGCCATATTTTTGTATGCCAGCCAGGTACAGCAGGCAGGTACGGGCTGCCCCAAACCCCCAGCTGCCTATTTGTACCTGGCTGGAAACAAAAATATAGGGAAGCTCTTTTTTTAATTATTTCATGAATTTCATGAAATAATAATAATGAAAAATAAAATGATGTGGGCTTCACCCTATTGAGTCCAACCAGGTACAACTAGGCAGCTGGGGGCTGGAATCTGTAGCGCAGCGTGGCCCAAGCTTTTTGCGAATTGCAGTACACAGCCGCCCCAGAAAATGACGCTTTCGTAGAAGCGCCATCTTCTGGAGCTGTATCCAACTCTTTTAACGGCCCTGGTGTCGGGTGGCTCGCTGGGTAATAACGGGGTTAGGGCCAGCTTTGTATTATCAGTTGGCCCTAAGCCCGAAATTCATTAGGTCACACCAATATTAGACATGACCACCATGAATTTCTAGTAAAGATAAAAAAAACACAACACAGAGAATTTTTTTTTATTAGAAATAAAACATAAAAAACATTTAGAGACTACATCTATATTTTAAATAAAAATCCTCCATCCGACGTAGTCCACATGAATAGCAATGTCAGCTCTGCTACATCCCTCTGCATAGACAAGCGTCTATGCAGAGTGAGAATTAGGCTGATAGTGACAGTGACAGTCAGAGTTCACCTGAGTTCATGGCTCCGGCCATGAATGTGGGTGAACCCTGATGTCACCGCACGAACACTGCCGGAAAAGCAAAGTGCAGTGAATACCGCCAAATGTTAATGAGCGGCCCTGGAAGTAGAAGCGGCCGCAACAGCGAGACGGGACAACGCGTCACTGGAAAGGTAAGTACTGTATAATTATAATGTTTATTCTTTTTATTCTTTTAGTGGCCCTGGACCTGAACTGGACCTGAACTGAAACGGGAGTTTCCCATTTTCCCTTTGTAACTGAACACGGTATGGGTCCAGAACTTTACAGTTTGGGTTTGCCCATCCCTATATCTATGATCATCCATCCTGGTCTCTTTAAATACCATCCTTACAATTCTTTCTTCTTTTGGCATTGTTACTGATTGTGCAGTGAGAATTTATTATTCAGATGCTTGATCACGGGTCTTTTTCCATTTTGCTTTTGACACATTACACATGCATTAATAAATGTACAGTCAGATTTTGAAATACTCTTTTCATTATGGTATTAATTAATGTAACATACTATAGGTCATATCTCATGAGGTCTGTAATCTTGTACTCTAGGCCCAGAAGGATGCATAAATTACTATATCATAGGTTGTGGAACTGGAATGGATGAGGGCTGTTATGTTATATTGTGGAGCCACATGGTAATGGTCCAGTTTTGAGGCCTTTTAAATAATTATCAAGTTATCCATATAAGACAGTGACATTCTTTATAAGATTACCAAGTACAGAACTGAACTTTATTTGGTGGACCCAAATGAATGGAGTCATACGTGGCCACTAGTGCATTCCTGCAGGGTATATCAGAGGGCCATTTATCAGAATTGGTGAGAGCCATAGCAATTGGACCCTTAACAATCAGAAAGGTATCAATAAATTTCAATGTTGGGTTTAACCCCTTTAACCCAGGGCAATTTTCGATTTTTCGTTTTCCTTCCCCTACTTCCAAGAGTCATACCTTTTTTTTTAACGTCAACATAGACATACTTGTTTTTTGTGGGATTAGTTGTACTTTTGAATAAAATAATTTATTTTAACATATAATGTACAGGAAAATGAGAAAAAAAATTCCAGCTGCTGTAAAATTGCAAAAAGAGTGCAATTATACATTTGTTTTTTTTTATTAAGAATGTTCACTATATGGTAAAACTGACATGTCTGTATGATGCCTGAGGTCGGTATGAGTTTGTTGATGCCAAATATGTATACTTTTACTGTTATCTAAGGCCGGGGTCACACTTGCTAAGGTAATTGCGATCTGGATGCGGTTAACGCAATTGCCTTCACACACATTGTAATGTGTAATCCTGAGCAATGCGGTTACCTTCTACTTTGTTCATCCCTGCTGCCGCAGGGATGAACAAAGTGTTAAATGTTATGAAAACATTAAATATTAATAGTAGCTGTGGACAACATGTTTGTAGGGGGTTCCCACCCCCCTAGAGACATGCTGTCCACTCCTGTGGGCATGTGAGGGGTTAATGCGGCAGTTATACTATTGCCGGCTTTTGTTGGCTTTGTACAAATTTCTGAATGAAGTCACGGTTCCCCTCACAGTACAGGAGATACTGTACATAATGTACATATAGTATCAGCCGCTGTCCAGGCTCCTGTAACCATTAACATTAGGTCTATGGGCACCCCAATAGACCTAATGTTAATGGTTACAGGAGCCTGGACAGCGGCTGATACTATACGTACATTACGTACAGTATCTCCTGTACTGTGAGGGGAACCGTGACTTCATTCAGAAATTTGTACAAAGCCAACAAAAGCCGGCAATAGTATAACTGCCGCATTAACCCCTCACATGCCCACAGGAGTGGACAGCATGTCTCTAGGGGGGTTGCCCACAGCTACTATTAATATTTCTTGTTTTAATAACATTTAACACTTTGTTTATCCCTGCGGCAGCAGGGATGAACAAAGTAGACAGTAACCGGATTGCTCAGGATTACACATCCGGAGCAATCCGTTTACCACATTGCGGTTCACAGAACCGCTCCGAAAACTGCAGCCTGCGCTAAAAATTATGAGCCGGTAACGGAATTGCACGTAGAGCAATCCGGTTACCATAATGGGCTCCTATGGGGAGCAGTTCCTGATCCAGTTTTGAGCTTTTTGACAGCTCAAAACCGGATCAGGATTTCAAATCCTGCCGCATGTGTGACCCCAGCCTAAGTGGTGAAAAAAATTCAGAAGTTTTTAAAGAAAAAGAACTTTTTGCACTTTTGCACCATTTTCCACAACTCATAGCGTTCTCAGTTTTTGAGATCTGGGTACTGTGTGATGGCTTATTTTTTGCGTCTGGAGCTTGCATTTTTAATGATTCTATTTATGGGTGGATGTGCTGTTTTGATTGCCTGTTAATGCATTTTATCGCAGTGGTGCAGCAACCAGAAATACCCATAGTTTTGGCATTTGGACTTTTTTTTCTATTACGCAGTTTACATATCTGATTTTTTTTTCCAAAATCATTTTTATTGGTATTTATCAAAATCTCCATCCAATAATACAATGACAAGAACATAACATAACTATTCAGCCATAAACATCAACAAAACAATGGCATATCTACTCCCAGATTAGTAACCCAGTAGGACATCAACTGCCCATATTAGTTTAGCACAGGTATATTAACTCTAGATCTTCAAATTCCCCAGAGTACCACTTATCTTCCTAGTAGATACCAGGTAGAATTCTTGAAAGGAGAGACCGTGAGTCTCAACTCATCCTGGGATAATTGTGTGGTTATAAAAGCTCTCCACGTATTGAAGAATTTCTCTGTTAATGTATCTTTGTTCCATTCAGCCTCCAGCCTCTCTATCTGCATCACATCTTTTAACATTAGTGTCATGTCTGAACCTACTCAGCCAATCTCGTAAAATAAGCTTCTTGGCCGACAGTGCAATAATATGTAATTGTGGCACCCCATGGGTTAATGTGCCACAATAACATCACATGGGTTCTCTCCCCCACTACACACTGACAAACACTACCACCTCTGGGCAATAGAGGGAGCACCTCCTGCTTCCATATATACTCTTGCCCATGAGGAAGAGCTGAGACCGTACAGCACGGTGTAGTGCTGTGAACAGCTCAGGAGAACTGAGAGCTGATTGAGAGCAGAGTTAGCTCAGTGCAGACCTAGCAAGGGTCAGAGGAGCAGGAGACCGAAAGACAGAGGAACACATCTGGGAGCTGGAGTGACACCATCACTTGCCCCAGAAGTAAGCACAGAGAGACGGACACCGGATCCGGTACTGTGTCTGGCACCCACAGCACAGCGAATCCAGGAACAGTGGGATCTCTAGATACCCCCTAGTACCAGAGTGAAGCAACACGGAGGGGTCAGTGCAGCATAGAGGACCCAAGTTGCCTAGCCAAGTGGTACCAGCAGCAAACAGAGAGAGACGTGAGGAATCCCAGCAGCTTAGCTTGAAGCAGCAGCTCAGGACACACACACAGTGCAGCACAAGGAAGCCAACGACCCGGACAGGTTGTGGGGAGAGAGCTCAGCCCCATTACAGACTCCGTGGACTATAATCTGCAATAATATCTGCAGTAAAGCCTTGGAAAACAGCTTTGGAGTCTGTGTATTGATTGCGACCTTTGCTCCAGATTCAGCACAGAGACAATTCCTCCCTACAGATCCAGCCTGTCAGCTCTGCAGCATCAGGACAAGAAGGAAATTGCAGTGTCTACCAAACGTAAGTATGTGTCCTCCAACTCTTCTCCACCATCCATAACCCCAATAGACTTTAACCCTTACTGCCCCGGGGGATACAGTTCCCCCACTGGAACTATACCATCCCCACTGCCATTCCATCACCCCCGGAGGTTCTGCAGCAGCGGCGGCCCCATCACTGGCCGCACCAAGTGGGTGGCGTCACCCGTGACATATCCCTTGTAAATATTCCCCTTTTATTGTGCTGAGCCAGGGACACGGTCCGGACCAGGCCACCAGTGACATCCCCAGCAGCAGATCGGTCCGGTACCGAGTACCCCACGTCCCTTGGGGCTCCACATAATAGTCTAGCTCCTTTCCCTTTCCAAATGTCGCCCTCCGGAAAATGTAACAACCACGTCAGGGGTCAAGGTTGATATCTTCTTTATAGATGTTTTGTGCCATATTAGTCACCCGCATCCAGAACCCTTGGATAGTCGGACAAGTCCATAGGCCATGAATCATGTCCGATTTCGGGACACCACATTTCGTACAGCATTGTAACCTATCAGGTGTCTGCGATGTCGGTGGAATGGTGAAACCGTATATCGCTCTATACATAATACGGAACTGCATGTCCCTCCATTTTTCGTTGGGAATATGTTTTCGGACTAACTTCCACACTTTGATTATTTTGTCCTCCAAGTCTTCAGTATGAATCAGTCTCTCTCAGCCTTTAAATCTTTTCCCTGTGTTTTCAGACATTGTTATTTCGGTCATCCTCTTATACAGATAGGAGATGTTTATAATAGTTATGTCTGTCTCCACTAGTTTATCCCACACATTAATAATGCATTCTTTCGAAACATCTTTTAATTGGTTCAAGACATGAAACTTCAATTGCCCGTATTGTAACATCTGCACACCTGATAACCCGTATTTCTCTAATATCTCTGTCCCGCGTAGCCATCATCTTTCACCTATGTGTATCAAGTCACCCATCCGTTGTATACCCTTGTCCCGCCATTCTTTAAATAAAATGTTGTCTTTCCCCAATTTAAATCCCACATGTGACCAAAGATTGAAGTACTTCGAGACTTTCCATGCCAACTGGAATTTCTTTCGGACCGCTTTCCAACACATAGCTGTGTCTCTATACGTTAATAAATGTTTCAGAGACTGCAGGGCATCCGACCAAGAAGCGTGCAAAAGGCTAAATGGATCCCACGGCCTACAAAGTTTTGCCTCTTCTTCGTAGTTGGAGTGTTTACTTGATTTGTTTAGCCAATCTAATACATGGCATGCAAGGCAGGCCAAATTATAGCCCCTGGTATCTGGCAATCCTAGTCCTCCCACATCCTTGGGAAGCATCAGAGTATCACTCCTAATTCTTGCCCTCTTTCCCCTCCAGAGAATACTGTGGTCAACCTCTTGATGTCTGCCTGACTAAGCAAGAAAGGAATAGTCTGCAAGGGGTACAGCAACCTCGCAAAACTAATCATCTTTATCAAATGACATCGTCCCATTAGAGACAGTAGGAGATTTATCCAGCTCTCCAATTCCTTTTCTATTTTAGCTATTAATGGGCCATAATTTAAAGCATAAACTGAGCTCGCAGATTTCCCCAGATAGACCCCCAGATATTTTATATGGTCATGACGTATCTTTATACCTCCGATCTCATTCACCTCTTTCTCCTGGGGCGTCTTTTGTCCTGTCCCCCCGAGTCGTAATAGCTCGCATTTGGATTTATTTAATTTAAAGCCTGAAAAGGTACCATAAACTTCCAGTTGTGTGAGCAGTGCCTACAAATCTCTCCACCGGTTTGTTTAGAAAAAGAATTATGTCATCCTCAAAAAAAGCGGATCGTACAATTCTCTGTCCTACTCTAATTCCCTCAAATATGTGACTATCATTAAGGAACTTCAAGAGGGGCTCAATTGACTGGTTGAAAAGCAACAGGGACAATGGGCATCCCTGTCGTGTTCCCTTTTCTAGTGGAAAGGTGGAGGATAAAAAGCCTGGGGTGTTCACCCTCGCTCTTGGGTTGAGATACAATACTTTCAGAAATGCCCTGAATGAGACTTGAAGGCCAAATGAGTCCAATACCTTGTCAAGCCATATCCAATTCACATTGTCAAACGCCTTTTCGGCGTCCAACAATAAAAGGGCTGGTGGATCATTTTGGCTTAGTTTCCCTGTTCCCACCTCATCCAAAATAAGAATTGCCTTCCTAATATTGCCTACTGCCGACCTTCCCTTTATAAACCCCGATTGTTGGCATCCAATCAATCATGGCAAAATCTGTGCCAGTCTGTCTGCCATAACCTTGGACAAAATCTTGAGTTCCTGGTTTATTAATGATATAGGTCTATAACTGGAAGGATCGGTTGCAAACTTGTCCCCCTTATGTAGCAATTGAATATAAGCTACAGTATGTTTGTCTGGTCATACAGGCGTTCTACCTTCAGAATTTTATTAAAAAAAGAAACGAAACATGGGGCTACTTTATCACATAGAGCTTTGTAATATTCCGTGAATCCCTCGGGACCCAGCGCCTTATGGGGACTGTGAGACAGTGCGGGGGATCATATGCGAGGGTCGCTATGTCTCCCCCAGAATGCGCACTGTCACGTATTGAGCCCGGTATAGGGTGTGAGAGAAAGGGACGGTCCGCTCCCTCCGCTCCGGGTCTTGCAAGGTCCCGGAAGTAGACACGGAGTTAAAAGCCTGGTCAGGAGGCAGGGCGGGGTTCCCTGTACACAGATTTGTGCCTTAGCTGCAGCAGCAGCAGAGATATAGAAAGGAGAGGTCTAGAGTTCCCGGAGGCCGTGTGCTAGTCTAACACGGCCTAGCCCAGGAGGGCTGGAGGAACTCGGGGTGACCCATAACGGAGGCCTTTGGCCTGAAGGACCCGGGTACGTTATATGAACTGTGTCTTGTGTACCCGGTTGCGACCCGGATCCCGGCAGACTGTGCCACCGCTGTGTGTATCAGCAATAAACACCGGGTCCTGTTTGAACTACTACCGGGCTCCACGTGTTTCCTGACTTGCAATCCAGGCGCTGCCCACAGGACCTAGATTCTGTATTGTACTTAGAATCTCTTGGTGGGTTATTTCTTTATTTAATTTCTCTAATTCATCGTCCTCTATGCGTGGTAATTTTACATTCTTCAACCATTCTTCCCCTCCCCCGACCGATTGCAGATTGTCTTTATATAACTCTGATAAGTATTTTCCCAGCATCTCATTAATTCCTCTTGGGGAGTGGATTCGAGGGGTTTTATCTGTCTTCATCAAACATGTTATTGTCGTGGGCGATTTTTTTCCTTTGGCTAAATTTGCTAAGATCTTCCCTGCCTTGTCTCCATACCTATATAGATCCACTTCCCATTGGGCTTTCCAAAATAACTATTTTTTCTTTGCCCATGTGTCAAATTCTTTTTTCGCTGTTACAATTGGGATTTCAGAGATGCCGTTTGGAGAACCCTACATTTAGTGTATGCTGTCCTAACGGCCTCACTAGCCGCTTTAAACTGTTAGTTGGCTTTGCGTTTTTGCGTTCTTGTGCATGCTAGGATTTTACCCCTCATCACAGCTTTACCTGTCTCCCAGAACAACTGCGGATCAGACTTGTGCACCTCATTATCCAATGCAAATTCAATCCACCATTATCATAGCAATTTGTCAAAGTCTTCGTCTCGTCTGAGATATGACGGGAAATGCCATGAAATATCCGTACCCCTCGGTGCCAAGTCCCTCAACAGTAGAGTGACTGGGGCATGGTCTGAAATGACCATGTCTTCTATGGTTATATCATCCACTCTATCTAGTAACGTCCCCCCCAGTAGAAACATATCTATGCGCGACCATGAATCATGTGGGTGAGAATAATGAGTGAAGTCACGGTCAAGAGGGTGGTATAATCTCCAGGCATCCCTCAGATTTGTGCATGAAATTAACTCCTGTAACACCCCTGTTTCTCCTGCGGTCGTCTCTCTTCTATTCTCCCGTGATCCAATCCTTTCCCCTCTCTGTCTGTCTTCTAAAGTGGATATTATTGCGTTAAAGTCACCTCCCAAGATTCTGGCATCTTCCCCATCCTCTAAAAATATTTGTTGGATGGGAGTGAAAAAATCTCTCTGGTCCAGGTTGGGTGCATATATGTTGTATAAACTCAGCCTACCAGACAAACTCTCTAGCACCAGATGTAATAGTCGTCCTTTGTCATCTCTGGCCTCAGATATAATCCTGTGTTGGAAAGTCTTATTAATTAGGATCAGTACTCCTGCCTTCCTCTCCTTTGCTCCCGAGCTAATTTAACTGCCCTCACCCACAGTGTGTGCATTCTAAACGTTACCTCCTGAGTCAGATACGTTTTTTGCAACAGGGCAATATCAGCTTTTTGGTGTTTCAGATGTCTCAGAACCATTGAGCGTTTTTCTGGGGATCTCAATCCCTTGACATTCCAAGTTATAATTCTAACCATTCTCTTTAATGTAAAGTGGGATTGAGTATGTGAACTCTTCTACCAGACAGATATTGTACCTGGTAGGGCCATAGAGTTTCAGCTGGATTGGTGTTAAGCCATATGTGTCACAATCTGGGAACCTCATAGATAGTAATAACATAACTTTTCCCTCCCCTCCCCCTTATAACTTCCCTCCCCCTCCTCTCAACCCTTTTCATTCTAAATACTCGAACCATATGGACTTCCATATTCTGACACGTAACAAAATCTCCTCTCCTGCCCAACGGGTTAAGAACAGAATTTTAAAATGAAACAAACTCACTATATACGGTGTATAAAGTCTCTTACTAACTGGCACCTTCACTTCTAGCTTGAGCAGTGAGCCTGTAAAAGAAAGAAAAAAAAAAAGGGGGGATAGGCAAAAGACAGAGAGCAAAAAGAGAACAAGAGAACATCTCAGGCCCCTTCTCTCTCCCTTCCGCAGTCAGTAAGTATACTCAGTATATGTCTCCATCTGCCCGACATGATGTAGCTTCTTGGGTAGATGAACATCGACCTCTCACGACCCCATTGAGTATTATGCAGTCCCGCAATCCGGCTCCTGAGGCGCCCGTACGTTCACGTCTTGGGAAGGTCTTGGTGATCGAGAGGGCACCCCACCACCCGATCCTGGAGAGTCACCTTTGCTCCTTTCACTTGGCTCTTTCTGCGTAAGGTGTCTTAACACCTCCTGGGGGTCCTGTTGAACTTTTAGCTTGCCATCAGGGCCTCTGTATTTAAGCACTGCAGGATATAAGAGCGGGAAACAGATGTTTCTCCTGTTTAAAATGCTGCATGCTGGGCTCAACGCTTTTTTTGTTTGGTTACAGCCACAGAGAAATCTCCAGAAACCAATATCTTGTGGTTCCTGATCATCACGGGATGTCTCATGCTCTTAAAGGCGCGCAAGATGCTCTCCTTGTCCTTATAGTCAAGATAGCGCACAATCACTAGTCTTGGTTTAGAGATGTGGGGAGTGGTGATTTTGTTGCTCGTCTGCGCCTCCAAGTCGACGACAAGCCGGAGTCATCTCTCATTGCTGGAGGCAACCTACATTTATATGACATCCCCAGGGTGCGGGGAATTTCGGTTTCACATATGTCACGTAATGCCCCATGGTGTATGGATTCAGGTAGCCCCACTATTTTTAAATTATTTAGTCTCGAGCGGTTCTTTAAATCCTCTAGCTTATATTTGTTGTAAGCTGAGTGGTGCAGCAGATCAGAGACCTGGCTCTCCAACTGCAGCACCCTGTCCTCTGAATCAGATAGCCTCTGCTCCAGCTCATTGATCCTAGATTCATGTTGGTCAGAGATAACTAGCAGCCCCTGCAGAGTCTCCCTCATCACCTCTCTTATCGTCTCCTTGAGGTCATCTGCCAGATATTGGAATGCCTCCTTTGCCAGTCTCTTATAGTCCAACATTGGCAGAATGTGACTAATGAAACTTGTCTCCTCTTCTCCTTTACTTCGCTCCCCCTCTCCGCTCTCTTCTTCATCCCCCCTCTCCGCTCTTATGGGACCCTCTGACCTCCGCTGCTGGAGCTCCTGATGCACCTCCTTTTGTTTCCCGCCCGCTGCCATCTTGGCGCTCACCTTCTGCCGCTGGGGCTGCGGCTTGGAAGACCTGTGCTCACTCCCTGAGTGTCGGAGCCAGCGGTCCATGCGACCATCATGTGCCGCTGATGTGGATGTTCTCCTAGTGCTCATTTTGGTGCTGGTTTGTGAGCCAGTATGTTGGTGTTGCAGCTGCAGGCACTGGGAGCTCAGACGTGTCCCTGCATACCCGTCAGAGCTGGAACCCGAAGTCTCAGATCTGATTTTATATTTTGATAGATCGGGCATTTCTGAACGTAGAGATAACGAATATGTGTATATTTAAAATTTTTAATAGTTTTATTTTCAATGAGGCAACAGGGGTTATTTGAACTTTTAGAGTTTTTTTCCCATTTGATAAAACTTTATTTATTTTTCTTTATTTCAAATGTCCCACTAAAGAGCCTCAGTGCTCCTCTGTCTGATTGCATCTCTTGCGTTCAGATGAGCTGCTGCTCATCTGAAGACAGGAGAAATTATTACTTTCTGCTGGTGACCTCACTGGGTCATCACCAGCAGGAAGTGACTCGGGACAGCTTCCAGATTCATTATAGGACCCCAGGCTGTCAAGGTAAAGCATGGAGGTCCCGTAATGATCATGGGACCTCCGATCACGGCGGGGAACTGCGCGATCCCTGCCGGGTGCTTTGGATCTCGCTGTCAGTGATTGACAGTGCGATCCAAAGGGTTAACATCCCCGATCGGATTGTGTATTTGATCGGTGGTGTTAGCTACACATCATAGCTGGTGAGATCAGCTGTGATATGGGGGGGAGTATGCTAGCTCACATCAGGGAGCGAGACACAGCCAAGGATGTACTATTACGTCCTTGGTCCTGAAGAGGTTAATCATCGCCTTTTATCCATGGTGTCTCTGGTGGATCCAATGATATCTTCTTCTCTATCATAGAGGTGATACCTTTCGTTGTATTTGTACCTTCTTAATTTGAGATTGCTATAAAGTTATCTCAATATATAAAGTGTCATCCCACTGTGCATTAAAATTGCAAGATGTTAATAAAAAATATCAATAATTGCAGGCCCACCATGGCATAGATAATTCCAACAGCAATATTTGTACTGTAATAGAATAGATTTCGTCAGTATAAAGGTAGATTACTTCCCATAATAACCAACTTTCAATGTAACATTTCCGTTCTTGAGTTTCCGTAGCTCTTGTTCCTTAGAAAAACAATTTATCTTAAGGTAGATATCATCTCCATTACATTGTATAAATAATCGTTGGCCGGGGAGTGACATCTTAGGAGAGAAGCAGGAAAGGTTAATCCTAGTCGACTCATTTTAAAAATGCTTTTTGTTATTTTAAGTCACAATAGTAAAATGATCCATGTGCCATGGAGATCCGCATTACGATGGAAGAGAGAGGTTTTTTCTATTACAAGCTGGGGTCATGTAGTGTCATCGCTGTTTTCACGACACATTTGTCTTTATCATGAAACTGACAAATATGATGAAGTTTTAAAATATTGCACTTAATAAATTAGTCTCCACTTGAAGTGGAGGGAAGTCAGTATGACAGATCGGATCTTTCAGAGCCTATTGCATTTTTTGCAGAAGTAGCTTGTAATGGTTCATGTTGAAGCTTGAAATTTCTTTGAGGCCATCTGACAAATTTGTATTAAAAATGGTGTTCAAAGAAGATGTGCTGCATACATATTATACAGGGTGGGGTACAAAAGACAGACCATCATTTCCCTTTTGTGGTTTGGACAGGATAATTTTTATTGGGCCACATTTATTAAAACTCTTACTTTACAATTGTCTTTGTTGTCCATCACAAACAATCAGAGTGTCAGAAATGAATGAGGCCCATCATATCCTTCCTAACAGTTAGAGCAGCGACACACTATGCGAGCTGCATGCAAGATACTCACATGAGGCTGTGGTCACTCATGCCAGCCATTTTTGCTCTTGATCCGTTTTTGGGAAATTTTTTCCCTTTTTTTTTTCTAAGTCCAAAAAACGGTCCGTTAAGGGATGGGGCACTTTATGGGTCATTCCATCTTTGAAGACCTCTTCCCAGGGTCCAAAAAACGTTGCAAGCAACGTTTTTGGGTGCTGGTAAACAATGGACTGTTTTTGGTAACATGGGGCCCTATGGGAAACGGATCTGTTAACGGATGGCACATATAGGCACCATCCGTTAACAGATCTGTTTTTTTTTTTTTTTTAAAAATATGTTTATTAGAAAAAAGAGACAAGAACATCCACATGCGCCAACATCTGATAAAGATATGAGAATAAGTATAAGACTCAAATAGCCATTACATATGAGTATATATCCTCTTTAGCAAATATAACTTAGCTCAAGGAAAATATAATATCCATCAGTTTTTACATACTATATCAAACCATTGTATGAAATGTTAAGATAAGATGAAAAGAAAAAAAGTAAGATGAGAAAAGATGAGAAATGAGAGAGACAAAGAGGGAAAAAGGACAAAGGAATATGGGGGAGGAAGGAAAAAAAAAAAAAAAAAAAGCGAAAACAAAAAAAAAGGAAGGGGGGGGAAGGGAAAGAGAGTCTGCTACGTATCTGATAACAAAAAGTCTGGAGGAAAAAGGTGAAGCGCACGCAACATTCCCGCCAAGCTGTCTGAGAAACATCACATGGCATTAAGGCCAGTTTATGCGTCCCCTAACCAGGAAGAAAATATCAGGGCCCTCCCTAAAGAGGTGCCAAGCGCACCATGTTCCTTGGTGTTTATCCCATCTGTCTGTGTCCTGAGCAATAAGGGATTCCATTCGCTCAAGTCTGTTCATTTCAGTTATCCATTCCCTGACTGCCGGGGTCTCTGTAGATCTCCAGTGTCTAGGGATTATCGTTCTGGCTGCTATTAGACAAAATCTAAATAGGCCATTTTTAGTCGCTGCCAGAGAGCCCGGAATCAGGGAAAGAAGTGCTACTTGAGGCAATGAGTCCTGGGACACTCCCGTGACCGATCTGTTTTCACTAGCTTTTTTTTGCAAAAAATAGCAAAGTCCAAAACACGCAGAGCAGTACAGGAGCTCAAAAAGCACCCAAACAAACAGATTTGATAAATGGAACACTATAAAAACTAATTGGCATGTGTGACCACAGCCTGAGTCTTACATGACTCCCCCAGAATGGTCCCTGCCTCCCTGTTTGGGAGCGTGGAGCCACATAGAAACACAAGCAGCTGACATGCTCCCATTCAGAGAGGCAGGGGCCATTCCGGGGGAGTCATGTGAGACTAGTGAGAGTATTTCACATGTGTCTCACATAGTGTGTCTCTGTCCTTAGGAGGTTATATGCAGAGAGCAGTGGTGTTGTGCATTAGAAAAATGTTATTCAGTGAGGTGTTACACAGGTCCAAGGGAAAAAATTGAATCCTGCATGATTGGCCTCCATAAATTGGATTGCACTCATTGATTCACGTCTTTGGGTCCATGAAAGAAATTAGACTGTACTCAGATGCCATCTGAGTCCAGTCTGGTCTTCATGGACTGAGAGAATGGAGAAGATTCTTGATTTTTTTAAAATTCTTCTCCACATCCAAGAAAAATGAATCCCACTCTAATCAAACATTAAAGGGATCCTGTCACCTCCAGAACACATCCTAAGCTAGCAAAACATGTCCCTGCAGCATCCCATTACTAATCTCACACTCTTTTTGTCTCCTAAAAGCATCTGTGAAAGTGCATAAAAACGTTTTAATACTTACTCATTAGTGATTATAATTAGCAGGGGCTATATTCTTTAGTCACCAGGGCGGGCTGTTTTGCAGGCTCCAGGATCCACCCTCTCTGTCTGTGTGCTCTGCTTGTGCAGGCATTGCCCTCCCCCCTCTCTATCACTCACAGAATGCAAATCATTAGTCCCGCCTTCAGCTGCACATCACAGCAGCACAGACAGAGAGAGGGTGGATCCTCGAGGCTGCAAAACAACATGCCCTGGTGACTGAAGAATATAGCCCCTGCTAATTATATCATTAGTGATTATAATAGCAGGGCTATATCTTCAGTCACAATGATTATTAAAACGTTTTTCTTCACTTTCACAGGAAGCTTTTAGGAGACAAAAGGAGTGTGAGATTAGTGATAGGATGCTGCAGGGACATGTTTTGCTAGCTTATGAGGCGTTTTGGAGGTGACAGGATCCCTTTAATCAAAGTGAGATCACAGCCAGATTAGCATAAGTGGATCATTTTAGAAAAATACAGTTGTATGACCCTAGCTTTAAATGTGCAATAAATGCAAAGAGAAACATTAGTGTTCGTGCCGAATTTGAAATTGGTGAACATGTTGGGAAAAACGCTAGCTCATCTGTAAATAGAACTCCTTATTATAGAGATGACTTCATGTGTTTATATCTTATGGCCGTGTCACACGTGTCAATGTCGCTAGCGACATCGCCGAAAAGTGACGCATCAGCGATGTCGCTATCGATATTGCAAGTGCGTCGTGCTGTGTGCTGCGATTTATCGCTGATCCAGGTTGACAGGTTTATGAACATGTTCATAAACCTGTCAACCTGCGACCAGCGATTAGGCTGGATTGCGCCGTCTGACACCGCAGTAGCGATGTTGGCGGCGATCCAGCCTATACCGCAGTATTGCTGCAGATCGCTCGCTGGGTTGATCCCAGCCCAGCGAGCGATGGCTCCGCCCGCATCGCTGCGGAGTCACCGGCAACATCCTGCCGTGTGACACCAAGGCTGCGATGTCGGAAGCGAGTGTGCACCTGCGCATCGCTTCCGACATCGCAGCCCTGGTTGACACGTGTAACAGGGCCATTAGATTTACATAGTTGACCCTGAAGCTGTTAAACATTCTCATTGTAACTATTGTTGTTTTGTGTTTATGTACTCAACCATATTCTGCACTGCCATACCACATCAGATATCCCATTGTATTGAGAGATGCAGTTCCCACACATATACTTGTGTCTGGAAATCTTCAAATAACAAATTCAGATATTTAAAGTGAAATAGAAAGATACCAAATAGCAAAAAATTACCTTTTCGACACACTTATCTCAGCCAGATAAGAACATATGAAAGGTCTGGGCTATCAGTGATAACTTCCGCTCTAGTGTTTGGGGAGTAATCTCGACAGCTTTAGTTTATTGCAGATCTGCCAAAAATGAGAATAGAGAAAACCTCACTGAAGTACAATCTGGAATTTATTATATCGGCAGGAAAAAAATCTGTGTTCAAAACTCTATTAGCCATTATTCAAGAGTTTGGGGCTTCTTTTCTCTTATTGCATCTTTGACATATCGGAACTTTGTAACTTTCCACCTAAAATGCAAACTAATAATAAGTGTGACCTACACTCACTTTTCTGTGTTAACTGGCCATGTGAGGACTACACTAGAGGACTTGACTAGGAATCGGACCAGATTCCATTAGCATAAGTAGGAACTTTTGGGCGTAAAATGTTCCTGCTTTGCTCTGTTAGAAAGCCTTCGGGTGTTTCTGCATGTATCTGTAAAGGAATTGTATTCCCTCTTCCTGTAAAAGCGAAAACTGGAGCATACATGGAACCGAATAAAATGTCTGTCCGTTAATTCAGGCGACGACCGACCTTATATTTGTCACTGACTTATTTAGCTATAAAAACAATGGGATCAGGTGTGCCATACGATTACCTGCAAATTCTTGGATACCCTACAAGGTGAGTGGAGTGATCCACAGCGGATTGGGTAGAAGTTGAATTTTCTGAAAATAGCAGTTTCATGCAAATTTGAACATTTTGCGATTCGCTTTGAAGTTTAAAAAAAAAAAAAAACAACCTTTCTCACAAAGCTGAAGTATCAGGTCCTCTCTCCTCTAAAGTGTTCTTATGTTCAGCAGGGTCCTCTCTCTTGCTCTACCCGTAGAGTGTAAGTCCTTATGGTCAGTGGGGTCCTCTCTCTCCTCTAGAGTATAATATCTTATATTCAATTGAGTCCTCTCTCACTCTCCTGTAGAGTGTAAGCTCTTATGATCAGTGGTATCCTCATGTGAAGCTAGTCACTACTAAAAGCTGCGGTGTGACACAGTTCTACTTAAAGGTAATATAGAGAGCAGGGAAATCAGGTAATCCGAGATCAGATTCTAAGAGAGCTTTTAGTATTCACGGAGTAGACAGGGACATAGTAATGCATAGTAGTCCAGGGTCATGTTTCCAGAAGTACTCAGTATTCAGGGAGTAGACAGAGATGTAGTCCTGCAACGGCCCATGGTCAGGTTTCCAGAAGAGCATGAAGAGGCTTATTTAGGCCACGGATGAGAGATCAACATACCAGGATATCACAATAAGCACAGGTAGCAGACAAAAGGGAATTCAAACAACAGTCCGGGATCAGATAAAGATCAGAACAAGACAGACACTGGAGTAATGACCAAACACCTCTTCACATAGAATGTACAAATGACAGGATTCTGGGAAAGGTTGCTCTGTAAAGTAGCAGAGCAATCACAGTGAAGATGGAACACCTGAGCATCCCAGCACCTCCCACAACCAGAATGGAAGCCTGCGCTGTCAATCAACTACTGGCAGCTTAGCACACAAGACACTATATAACTCATTGCATCCAAGGCACACTGCACAGAAGAATCGTGACACTTCTCTCTCTGTAGAGTGCAAGCTCTTACGATCAGCGGGGCCCTCTCTCCCTCATTCCCATAAGGTATAAGCTCTTATGGTAAGCCAGATTCTTCCTCTTCTCTCACCCATGTAATTAGTTTTCAGTTATGGCTTACTTTGATTCTTTTATTTCTTCCGAGCAACCCTTTGAGTGTTTAGAAGACTGAATACAATGGAGTGTGGAGGGACTTTCATTTCACTTGACAGAGTTCCTTAAAGTCTGGTACAGAGTGAGTCAAGGCTGTGGTGTATGATGGTTACGGTCATAACTGGCGGTAAATATAACAATAATCACAAAGAAATATACATGCAGGACATTATAAACTGACATCTCTAAAGTAACATCTCAAATAAAAGGTAAAAGCCAAAGGTCCATCTAATATTTTCAGTTTCAATTATACAATGTTGCATTACATCAGCTCTTAAAATGATAAATGAGGATTACATATTGACAATAGCAAGAAATATCTTCCCGAAGTTGCATGAAGTATGGTTTTATCATTTAACCTATGATCCATTCCCTTAATAATGTTTACAAGCGCAGGTGTTTTGCTGAGACGTAATGCATTATAGAATATACATTAATTTAAAACCTCCAGTTAAATAGTATTAACATGTCATGAAACATCTGTACATACTGTAGATACAAGAATATAATTGAGTGAATAAAAAAGGCTTTTCCAGTAGCTTCATGTATAAAAATGCCCGCTCTGCCTTCACAGGTCATTGTTCTTGCTTCGGAGGTATAGAGAGAATATAGATTAGTAGCATTAAGGTATAGTGCAGGGATATACCTATAGAAGTCAATGGAGTCAAACTACCTGATAAAATAAGTGGAGAGTTCAGAGGAGTTGTCCTAGTCATCAATGCTTTTTGTCAGCAACCATCAACATTTTTTCAGTGCTGGAGTAGTGCTTTAAATGTAAGCCCCCTGCCCCAGTCATACTCTCACCTTCTTGCGTCTTCACCGCTTACCAATGCCTCACTGATTCTTCAGCTCCATCTTGTGCACATAACATCTGACTGTTATGTCACAAGAGCGTAAAGCAAGTCTATGAGAGACATAGTGAAGCCAGAACAAGGCTATGATAGATATGTATTGAATGTGATCTCCGGTGTGCTCCATGAATAACTGAAGCTGTCGGTAGGTTACAAATCCCCACAGACTGACCCAAGCGCTGGTGGAAAGCTGCTGGAAGTTCGCAAATCAGTCTTTGATGACATATCCTTTTAATATGATGCCACATTTGTGCTATGACACCTTTTAATGCAGCCATTGATACACTGTAATTTTCTGGCCTCCTAGTCATTGAGTGAATAAATCATTTAATATCAAGTAGATTTGAATTAATGAGACCCTGGTAATCTAGCATTTTATACTGTTTTAGGGCATGTTCTTATTACTGTTCTTTTGCAAAATATGAAAACAATTAACCATTATTGTCCTTACCAAGCATCCCATGCTACTCTCTGATCTATGAATAATGAAAGATTAACATTCTCCATAATCTGGACCTCCTGCTCCCATTTCTAGGTCTCCTTTCATGCTGCACCAGCTCTTTAGAATGCATCACTGTAGACAACCAAAGTAGCTGAAAGAACCACTCCTTTCAACATTTTTTTTGTATTGCAATCATCATATATAGCACTATTGTAGTTAAAATTGCTAATTTTGCCCTTCTATCCATTTAATTGCTCTGTTTTCCATTAGATCTATGATATCACATGATTAAAAATAGACTACCGTATATACTCGAGTATAAGCCGACCCGAGTATAAGCCGATGCCCCTTAATTTTACCTCCAAAAACTGGGAAAACTTATTGACTCGAGTATAAGCCTAGGGTGGGAAATGCCGCAGCCCCCCATCCTGATATATCTGAACCCATCTTGGTATATAGCACCCCATCCTGGTTTATAGCCCCCTGATCCTGGTATATCTGTCCCCATCCTGATATATAGCTCTGATCACTGTATATAGCCTATCCCATCCTGATATATAGCCCCTTATCCCTGTATATGTTCCCCATCATAGTATATAGCTCCTCATCACTGTATATAGCCCTCCATCATAGTATATAGCCCCTTCATCCTGATACATGGCCCCCATCATTGTCTATAGCCCCTTCATCCTGTTGCATGCCCCCCATCATTGTATATAGCCCCCCATGCTGGCACATGCCCCCATCTTTGTTTATAGCCCCCATGCTGGCACATGCCCCCATCAATGTATATAGCCCTTCATCAATGTATATAGCCCTCCATGCTGGCACATGCCCCCATCTTTGTTTATAGGCCCCCCATGCTGGCACATGCCCCCCATCATTATATATAGCCCTCCATGCTGGCACATGCCCCCATCAATGCATATAGCCCTCAATGCTGGCACATGCCTCCTATCTTTATATATAGCGCCCTGTGCTGGCACATGCCCCATCAATGTATATAGACGTCAGTCACATGATGCCGGCATAAGCAGGAAGACCGGAGAATGCGGCGGTGCCTGCAGGGATTCGCCGGAAAGGTAATGTAAATGGTTTGTTGTTTTAATGTGTGCCGTAGCATGGGGGCCAAATACTATGATGTGGGGGCGAGTATACATAGTATAATGTAATATGCACTGCTCCGCCGCCGCTGATGGACAGGGGGATGCAGTGCATATTCATTACACTAATAAGCGGCCCCACGTGACCTCCTGCTCCTACTCCAGCCTCCCCCGTGCCTCTTCCAGCTCCCGATCACCGCCCCCCATTAGCAAATACTGACTGACTCAAGTATAAGCTGAGGGGAGCACTTTTCAGCACAAAAATTGTGCTGAAAAACTCAGCTTGTACTCGAGTATATACGGTAATCTGTTGTTAATCTTGTGATATCATAGCCCTAATAAAAAACAGAAGAATTACCTGGGTAGCAAGGAAAAAAGAGCAATTGTAAGTACACACTGTTATATAATATGATGAGTGCAATATATGAAAATGTGAAAAATTTTAATGGGAGTGTTTCTAAATGCCCAATGCTCACAGTTTAAAGCTTGCCCTGAAAACATCTTTTTAGACAGACCTCTCACATCACTTCATTAATCTAAAGCGTCCTATCTTTTCAGAAATTTCCCACACACTCCATACACTCAGTAGCATTTTATAACTAACTATAAATCTGATAATTGTTGGCTACTGGCCGATGCAGCTTTATATTTACTGCTTTATAAAGGATGGCTGGACCATACACTACAAGCACTTTCTACCTTTCCATCATTGCTATTTCCTCATAGCTTACTTGCTGTTTTAAGCAGGGATATCGGTTTTCGTGTTTAAATTGTTAAAAAAAGGCTTCAGTTAGATGTCCGATTTTCACATACTCACTCTACACATGTTTCTCCGGAATAGAACACATACCCATGATAGTTTTTTTTAGCTATTTACATGTTTTTGCTTTTTTGCAGACCCTCTGTCCTCCCAAAAAAATCACAGAGACATGTTCATTTTTAATATGAATAACATATGAAAATCACCCATAAAAGTCACGGTCAGCACACAATAGCCATTCATGTGTATTCCATGCTCTGTTCATTCTTAACCCCTCTACCACCCAGCCTGTTTTCACCTTAAAAGGGATCTCCTGGGAGACAAACAATTTTTGTACTGCCCCTGCCATTCTACAACAGTTCTAGGATCTGCAGATCGCTTATAAATCAATAAAATCATATCTGCTCCTCAGCTCTCACCCCTTCCTCAGGGGTATGAGAAATTCAGTTATGCATAGTGCTAAAGTTTCAGGGACAAGAAACTACCAAGTTGACATGGGAGATGGGAGACCATTTCAGCGCTGAATCAATCAGTATAGTGCTTTGCATCTCCTTCTAGCCTGATACATGACAGTATACATTATATACTATTATAAGTTGTACAGCAGAGGATCACAGTGTGTATTTATATCTGCTTGGTGACATGATTGCTATTTGAAGAGAGAACACCCTTGTACCATTGGATGGTATATCAGGGGCAGGATTGTACTGTGACCATGGGGCCAGCAGCCATGCCCCCTGCCACACCCACTGTTCATACAGAACTGTGAGGGAGCTGGAATGTAAGATGATCCTGGAGCTAAGTGGAAAAATTCTAAGTGCTCTCTCAGTATTGTTAGGCATTTTGTTTTGTTTGACCAGGATCACTCAACAATCAATATAATTTACATAAGCAACTGCCTCAGAGCCACCATACTAATCATGAGGACAGATTAGACTCCTGATCCAGCTGAAATGTAAGATGATCCTGAAGCCCCCAACACACCTCCTGTCACTACTGAAGCATGAAGCTAAATTTCTCAGTTCCCTGAGGGAGGGGTGAGAGCTGAAGGGCAGATATGATTTTATTGATTTTTAAATGATCCTAGAACTGTAGTGCGCAACTCAGCTTCATCATATAGAAGGGCAGGGACAGTGCAATTTTTTTTTAATCTCCCTGGAGTTTCCCTTTACTGATCATTATGACTATTGACATTTATGAGGTTATAACTCTGGAATCCTTCAACGGATCCCAGTGATTCCAAAATATTTTCTTCATGACATATTGGACTTCATGTTAGTGGCAAATTTAGGATAACATTTTGTGCTTATTTGTGAAAACAAATTGGAAATGTGGCAAAAATTGGCCAATTTTTAAACCTAGCATTTTTGTACCCCTAAACCAGAGAGTTATTTCACATAAAATAGTTAATAAATAACATTTTCCACATGTCTACCATACATCAGGACAATTTTGGAAACAATTTTTTTTTTGTTAAGAAGTCAGAAGGGTTGAAAGTTTATCATCAATTTTTCATTCTCCAACAAAATTTACAAAACCATCCCATCAGAAGTGACTTAAGCGGCCTATATGACGGAAAATACCCCGAAGTGACACCATTCTAAAAACTGCACCCTTCAGACTGCTTAAAACCACATCAAGTAGTTTATTAACTCTTCAGATGCGTTACAGGAACTAACACAATGTGGAAGGAAAAAATTAAAATTTTACTTCTTCCAACACAAATTATACTTTAACCTCAAATATTGAATTTTCACAAGGCTAACAGAAGAAATTGCACCATACAATTTATTATTGTGCAATTTTCCCTGTGTACGCTGATATGGGGATAAACCACTGTTTGGGCACACAGCAGGGCTCGGAAGGGAAGGAACATCATTTCACTTCTTGAACAGAAAATTGACTTGAATCATTAGCGGATGCCATGTTGGATTTGGAGAACCTCTGATATGCCTAAACAGTAGAAACACCCCACAAGTGACTACATTTTGGAAACTAGATCTCCCAAGAACATTTTCTAGATGTTTGGTTAACACTTTGCACCCCCAGGTGCTCCATAGAGTTTATAATGTTGAGCTATGAAAATGAAAAAATACTTATTTTTTTCCACAAAAATGTTCTTTTAGTCTCAACTTTTTAATTTTCTCAAGGGCAACAGGATAAAATGAACTCCAGAAATTGCAGCGTAAAACCATTGTTTGTGCACAAGGTAGGTTCTTGGAAGGGAAGGGTTCTTGACATTAATTTTTGAATAGAAAATTGGAATCATTACCGGACTGCATTCCATATTTGGAGAGCCCCTCATGTGCCCCTTATGTGTCCAAACAGGGGTGCACCTACCATGAGTGGTTCACCTCAGGTGACGCCACCTGCTGGTAGACAGAAAGTGGCATCTGTGGGGGACCTGGTGGTAGCGCAACCCCCCTTGCAGATGCCGCTCCCACTGCTATAGTCCCAGCAGCTGCTGCTGGCCGCATTCTTCCAGGTCCCGGCCACAACTGTCTTCCCTCTGCCCTCTGCAGCTTAGCACGGCGGAGAGCGATGATGGAATCACTGAGCATCCCACTGTGTCGAGCTGTGCAGATCATCTGGCAGAGACACACTGAGGAGATGAGACTGGAGCAGCCAGTGAAGACCGTGGAGAAAGGTAAGGATTTAGTTTTTTCAATCAGTGAGTGAGACGGAGACTGTGATGTGAAATATGATGTAAGAGGAATATGGGGGGTGCTGTATATATATGAAGTACTTTGGGGAGTGCTTTATATACATGAAGGACTATGGGGGTGCTGTATACATATGAAGTACTATGGGGAGTGTTTTATATATATACAGTGTTGGCCAAAAGTATTGACACCCCTGCAATTCTGTCAGATAATTCTCAGCTTCTTCCTGAAAATGATTGCAACCACAAATTCTTTGGTATTATTATTTCATTTAATTTGTCATAAAGCCAAATTGGATATAGTTCCACACCAAACATAAAAAAGGGGGTGGACAAAAGTATTGGCACTGTTAGAAAAATCATGTGATGCTTCTCAAATTTGTGTAATTAACAGCACCTGTAAATTACCTGTGGCACCTAACAGGTGTTGGCAATAACTAAATCACACTTGCAGCCAGTTGACATGGATTAAAGTTGACTCAACCTGTGTCCTGTGTCCTTGTGTGTACCACATTGAGCATGGAGAAAAGAAAGGAGACCAAAGAACTGTCTGAGGATTTGAGAAACCAAATTGTGAGGAAGCATGAGCAATCTCAAGGCTACAGGTCCATCTCCAAAGACCTGAATGTTCCTGTGTCTACCGTGCGCAGTGTCATCAAGAAGTTTAAAGCCCATGGCACTGAGGCTAATCTCCCTAGATGTGAACGGAATCGAAAAATTGACGAGAGATTTCAACGCAAGATTGTGCGGATGGTGGATAAAGAACCTCGACTAACATCCAAACAAGTTCAAGCTGCCCTGCAGTCCGAGGGTACAACAGTGTCAACCCGTACTATCCGTCGGCGTCTGAATGAAAAGGAACTGTATGGTAGGAGACCCAGGAAATCCCCACTTCTTACCCTAAGACATAAAAAAGCCAGGCTGGAGTTTGCCAAAACTTACCTGTGAAAGCCTAAAGCGTTTTGGAAGAATGTTCTCTCTTTTTGGGCAAAGGCATCAACATAGAGTTTACACTAGAAAAAAAGAGACATTCAAAGAAAAGAACACGGTCCCTACAGTCAAACATGGCGGAGGTTCTCTGATGCTTTGCGGTTGCTTTGCTGCCTCTGGCACTGGACTGCTTGACCGTGTGCATGGCATTATGAAGTCTGAAGACTACCAACAAATTTTGCAGCATAATGTAGGGCCCAGTGTGAGAAAGCTGGGTCTCCCTCAGAGGTCATGGGTCTTCCAGCAGGACAATGACCCAAAACACACTTCAAAAAGCACTAGAAATGGTTTGAGAGAAAGCACTGGAGACTTCTAAGGTGGCCAGCAATGAGTCCAGACCTAAATCCCATAGAACACCTGTGGAGAGATCTAAAAATGGCAGTTTGGAGAAGGCACCCTTCAAATATCAGGGACCTGAAGCAGTTTGCCAAAGAAGAACGGTCTAAAATTCCAGCAGAGCATTGTAAGAAACTCATTGATGGTTACCGGAAGTGGTTGATTGCAGTTATTTTGGCTAAAGGTTGTGCAACCAAGTATTAGTCTGAGGGTGCCAATACTTTTGTCTGGCCCATTTTTGGTGTTTTGTGTGAAATGATCAATGTTTTGCTTTTTGCTTCATTCTCTTTTGTGTTTTTTCATTGAAGACAAATTAAATGAAGATAATAATACCAAAGAATTTGTGATTGCAATCATTTTCAGGAAGAAACTGAGTATTATCTGACAGAATTGCAGGGGTGTCAATACTGCCAACACTGTATATGAAGGACTATGAGGGTGCTGTATATACTAGAGCATCTCAATGAATTAGAATATCATCAAAAAGTTAATTTATTTCAGTATCTCAATACATAAAGTGAAACACATACATTATATAGAGTCATTACAAACAGAGTGATCTATTTCAAGTGTTTATTTATGTTAATGTTGATGATTATGGCTTACAGCCACTGAAAACCCAAAGGTCATTATCCCAGAAAATTAAAGTAACAATGCTTAGGGAAAAAAGGTGTGCTGTAGTCCGCGCTGCCAGGATCACTCACTCCAATAAATACGAGTAGAAAATCTTCATCAAATCCTCCTTTATTCTCCTACGCGTTTCAGTGCCCTCCTGGCACCTTCATCAGAGATCCCTGATGAAGGTGCCAGGAGGGCACTGAAACGCGTAGGAGAATAAAGGAGGATTTGATGAAGATTTTCTACTCGTATTTATTGGAGTGAGTGATCCTGGCAGCGCGGACTACAGCACACCTTTTTTCACTAAGCATTGTTACAACCTACACGTGAGTGTGGCCGGTGGGAGTCCAGCAGCAGCCATCAGGACATTACCAATAAGCCTTCAAACCAGTCGTGGGTCTCACAACTGGACCAGGTGAGCAGATTTAATTACTCACCATTACACCCATCAGTGTCTAGTGATAAGGGCACTATTGCGCCTCTTGTCCCCCCCCCCCCTTTCTCTTGTTTTACTGTAGAAAATTAAAGTAGGGTTAAAAAAACCGCGCTGCTGTATTCCACGAGACATCAAAGTGTAAATATAATATTGATTTATTAGTCAACGTGTTTCAGGTATCACAGAAACACCCTGAAACATGACATTATGATATTGATTTTTGATAATATTCTAATTCATTGAGAGTCACTACTATATGAAGGTCTATGGGGGTGATGTATGTATATGAAGGACTATAGGTGTGCTTTATATATATGAAGAACCATGTGGGTGCTTTTTATATATGAAGGACTATAGGGGATGCTGTATATACATATGAAGGACTATGGGGGTGCTGTGTATATATGAAGGACTGTAGGGGTGCTGTATACTGTATATCTGAAGAACTATGGGGGTGCTGTATATATATAAAGGACTATGGGGGTGCTTTATATATATGAAGGAATATGGGCGTGCTGTATACTGTATATATGAAGGGCTATGGGGGCGTTTTATATATTTGAGGGATGCATAGTGTATGGAGAAATGGAGGACTATGGGGGTGCTTTATATATATTGGGGAGTACATTATAGTATATGGAGCAATGGTGGAATATGGGGGTGCTTTATAGTATATGCAGGGCTATGGGGTGCATTATAATATATGGAGGGTTATGTGGGTGCTGTATAGTAAATGAAGGACAAGGGGAGGTCCATTATACTATATGGAGGACTATAGGCTGTGTATTATATTATATGGAGGACTAAGGGGGGTGCATTATAATATATGAAGGACTATGGATGATGCATAATAACATATGGAGCCAATTTTACTATTAGTGCATCTCAATGAATTAGAATATCATCAAAACGTTTATTTATTTACCGTATATACTCGTGTATAATCTGACCCATGTATAAGCCGACCCCCCTACTTTTACCCCCAAAACCTGGGAAAACCTATTGACTCGTGTATAAGCCGAGGGTGGACCCCAGCACAGGTATACAGCCCTCAGCAGTGTGGTATACAGGCCCCCCCAGTGGTATACAGGCCTCCCCAGTGGTAGTATACAGCAGCCTTCCCAGTGGTATATACAGGCCCCAGCAGTATATACAGCAGCCCCAGTGGTATACAGGCCCCAGTGGTATATACAGGCCCCAGTAGTATTACAGCAGCCTCCCCAGTGGTATATACAGGCCCGAGCAGTATTACAGCAGCCTCCCCAGTGGTATATACAGGCCCCAGTGGTATATACAGGCCCCAGCAGTATTACAGCAGCCTCCCCAGCCTCCCCAGTGGTATATACAGGCCCCAGTGGTATATACAGGCCCCAGCAGTATTACAGCAGCCTCCCCAGTGGTATATACAGGCCCCAGCAGTATTACAGCAGCCTCCCCAGTGGTATATACAGGACCCCCCCATCGGTATACAGGGCCCCCCCTTGCTGCCGCAAACCTCATTATACTTATCCCTGTCGTCGCCGCCGCCGCCACCGCGCTCCTCTGGGTCTTCATGCTTCTTCCTGCTTCCTCCTCTGGCGCACAGACAATGACGTCATTTCTTGTGCGCCGGAGGAGGAAGCAGGAAGAAGCATGAAGACCTGGAGGAGCGCGGTGGTGGCAATGACAGGGATAAGTATAATGATGTATTACTTTACAGGTTTGCGGCAGCAAGGAGGGGCCCTGTATACCGATGGGGGGGCGCCTGTATACCGATAGGGGGGGAGGGATAGGTTTGGTCTTATGACTCGCGTATAAGCCGAAAGGGGGACTTTTCAGCCCAATTTTCGGGCTGAAAAACTCGGCTTATACACGAGTATATACGGTAAGTAATTCAAAAGTGAAATGCATATATTATATAGAGTCATTACAGCGGGATCAATTTCAAGTATTGATTTGTTAATGTTGATGATTATGGCTTACAGCTAATGAAAACCCAAAGGTTACTATCTCAGAAAATTAAAGTAGGGAGGATGAATGGTTAAAAGCCACGTTGCTGTATTCCACAAGACATCAAAGGGTGAATATAATATTGTTAGATAACGTGTTTCAGGGCTCCAGAAACATCCTGAAACATGACAATATTACATTGATTTATGATGAAATTCTAATTAATTGAGATGCACTAGTATATGGAATCCATTATAATATTTGGAGGGCTCTGTGGGGGGCATGATAATACTTGGAGGGCTATGAAGAAACCTTTATACTTTATGGAGGGCTATTTGAGGGCTGTGTTGGTGACTATTATACCATTTGATGAGATGTAAGGGCCATTATACTGTATGGAGTCCCATTATACTCTATGAAGGGCTGTGTGTGGGTCACAGTTGGGGATAATATTGTGCCGGAGTAGTTGAAGGGGTTACATAGGGTCATCATACTGTGCTTGTGGCGGAATTCACTGTAGGGTATTAGACAGTGTTTATAGAGGTACTGTGGCGGAATTCATTGTGAGGGGATCATACAGCGTTTGTGGGGCACTTTTGTTGGCCTGTACCTGAAGTCCACTGCCTCGGAGTAACCCTTGACTATGCCTTGTCCTTCAAAAGGCACATCCAAGCCCTTGCCACCTCCTGCCACCTCTAACTCAAAAATAAATATTTCTAGAATCTGTCCCTTCCTCAGCCCTCAATCTAGTAAACTACTAGTGCATGCCCCCATCATCTCCAGTCTGTCCTTAACTCTGCTGCCTGACTAATCCCCCTCTCTCCTCACTATTCCTTCACTTCTCCCCTCTGCAAATCCCTCACTGGCTACCAATTCCCCAGCGTATCCAATTCAAACTACATTGACTTACAAAGCCATCTACAATCTGTCACCCCCATATATCTCTGAACTAATCTCCCTATATCATCCAACTCATAATCTTCGATCCTCCCAAGACATCCTTCTTTCCTCCACACTTGTACATTCCTCATCTAACCGCCTGCAAGATTTCACCTGAGCATCCCCCATCCTCTGCAATTCTGCACCCCAAAATGTCCAACTGTCCTCCACACTCGGAACCTTCAAGCGGAACCTGAAAACCCATCTCTTCAGAACAGCCTACTGCCTGCAATGACCAGAATGCCACCTCACCACCACTGGACCCGGCACTCCACCACCACTGGACCAGGCACTCCACCACCACTGGACCCGGTGCACCACCAACATTGGACACGGCGCTCCACCACCACCAAAACCCAACCTACTGTCTCTCTCCCCATTGCCCTGTAGAATGTAAGCCCACAAGGGCAGGGTCATCTCTCTGTTAGTTTGTTCATTGTATTTTTAACTTGTTTTTATGTAACCCTTCCTCATGTAGAGCACCATGGAATCAATGGTGCTCTATCTACTATATAATTGCCGTAGGCACGTTTGTGTCGGACCCCGGCACGCCGTGGCTATGTCACACTACGTCACGGCGACCCCTCGCCGCTGTCATCCCGCTCCGGAGCAGCTGCTGTCAGCACATGCTGACACAGTGCTCCGGAGCCTGTGCCTCTGTCATCCCGCTCCGGAGCAGCTGCTGTCAGCACATGCTGACACAGTGCTCCGGAGCCTGTGCCCTTGTGCCCCCGCTCCGGAGCAGCTGCTGTCAGCACATGCTGACACAGTGCTCCGGAGCCTGTGCCCCTGTGCCCGTGTCATGCCCGCGCCCCCCTGGGTCGGAAGTTCCGTCTGCCCGCCAGCCAGTACCGTAGCTAGCGGGTGGGCAGGGGGGCCTAGCGCATCGTGCCACTCGGCCCATTGCCTCCACCCCTGGGGGGCCCCGTGCTGACACCAGCCGCCCGCCGTGCGCCCGGAGAGGAGGGAGGACGGAACTTCCTGTCCGGCAGCTCTGCCCGCCCCTCCTCTCCTCCTACAGCACACGCACGCCGGCCGCGGTGAGTCTGCACTCCCCCCGGCCCTCACATCTGTCTGACAGCACGCCCCCCCCGGCCCTCACATGGGGGTCCTGGGTGCTGATCTTGCCCCAGGACCCGGAGCATGCCAGCTACGCCTCTGCGCTCCAGCCTCTGCCCTCCAGCCTCCGCTCTCCTTTCCAGCCTCCGCTCTCCCCTCCAGCCTCCGCTCTCCCCTCCAGCCTGTGCTCTCCCCTCCAGCCTCCGCTCTCCCTCCAGCCTCCGCTCTCCCCTCCAGCCTCTGCCCTCCAGCCTCCGCTCTCCCCTCCAGCCTCTCCCCTCCAGCCTCCGCTCTCCCCTCCAGCCTCTCCCCTCCAGCCTCTGCTCTCCCCTCCAGCATCTGCCCTCCAGCCTCTGCTCTCCCCTCCAGCCTCCCCTCCAGCCTCTGCTCTCCCCTCCAGCCTCCGCTCTGCCCTCCAGCCTCTGCCCTCCAGCCTCCGCTCTCCCCTCCAGCCTCTCCCCTCCAGCCTCTGCTCTCCCCTCCAGCCTCCACTCTCCCCTCCAGCCTCCCCTCTTCCCTCCAGCCTCCGCTCTCCCCTCCAGCCTCTGCCCTCCAGCCTCCGCTCTCCCCTCCAGCCTCCGCTCTGCCCTCCAGCCTCTGCTCTCCCCTCCAGCCTCCGCTCTCCCCTCCAGCCTCCGTTCTCCTCTCCAGCCTCCCTTATGCCCTCCAGCCTCTGCCATCCAGCCTCCGCTCTCCCCTCCAGCCTCTCCCCTCCAGCCTATCCCCTCCAGCCTCCGCTCTCCCTCCAGCCTCCGCTCTGCCCTCCAGCCTCCGCTCTGCCCTCCAGCCTCTGCCCTCCAGCCTCCGCTCTGCCCTCCAGCCTCCGCTCTCCCCTCCAGCCTCCGCTCTCCCCTCCAGCCTCCACTCTCCCTTCCAGCCTCCGCTCTCCCCTCCAGCCTCCGCTCTCCCTTCCAGCCTCCGCTCTCCCTTCCAGCCTCCGCTCTCCCCTCCAGCCTCCGCTCTCCCCTCCAGCCTCCTCTCTCCCCTCCAGCCTCCGCTCTGCCCTCCAGCCTCTGCTCTGCCCTCCAGCCTCTGCCCTCCAGCCTCCGCTCTGCCCTCCAGCCTCCGCTCTCCCCTCCAGCCTCCGCTCTCCCCTCCAGCCTCCGCTCTGCCCTCCAGCCTCTGCTCTGCCCTCCAGCCTCCGCTCTGCCCTCCAGCCTCCGCTCTGCCCTCCAGCCTCTGCTCTGCCCTCCAGCCTCCGCTCTGCCCTCCAGCCTCCGCTCTGCCCTCCAGCCTCCGCTCTCCCCTCCAGCCTCCGCTCTGCCCTCCAGCCTCTGCTCTGCCCTCCAGCCTCTCCACTCCAGCCTCCGCTCTCCCCTCCAGCCTCCGCTCTCCCCTCCAGCCTCCGCTCTCCTCTCCAGCCTCCGCTCTGCCCTTCAGCCTCCGTTCTCCCCTCCAGCCTCTGCCCTAAAGCCTCTGCCCTCCAGCCTCTCCCCTCAAGCCTTTCCCTCCAGCCTCTCCTTTCCAGCCTCCAGCCAATCCCCTCCAGCCTCCAGCCAATCCCCTCCAGCCTCCGCTCTCCCCTCCAGCCTCTGCTCTCCCTTCCAGCCTCCGCTCTCCCCTCCAGCCTCTGCCCTCCCCTCCAGCCTCCGCACTCCCTTCCAGCCTCCGCTCTCCCCTCCAGCTTCCGCTCTGCCCTCCAGCCTCCGCTTTCCCCTCCAGCCTCCGCTCTCCCCTCCAGCCTCCGCTCTCCCCTCCAGCCTCTGCTCTCCCCTCCAGCCTCCGCTCTCCCCTCTCCCCTCCAGCCTCTCCCCTCCAGCCTCTGCCCTCCAGCCTCTGCCCTCCAGCCTCCGCTCTCCCCTCCAGCCTTTCCCCTCCAGTCTCCGCTCTCCCCTCCAGCCTCTGCCCTCCAGCCTCTCCCCTCCAGCCTCTGCCCTCCAACCTCCGCTCTCCCCTCCAGCCTCTCCCCTCCAGCCTCTGCCCTCCAGCCTCTCCCCTCCAGCCTCTCCCCTCCAGCCTCTGCTCTGCCCTCCAGCCTCCGCTCTCCTTTCCAGCCTCCGCTCTCCCCTCCAGCCTCCACTCTACCTTCCAGCCTCCGCTCTCCCCTCCAGCCTCTGCTCTGCCCTCCAGCCTCCGCTCTGCCCTCCAGCCTCCGCTTTCCCCTCCAGCCTCCGCTCTCCCCTCCAGCCTCCGCTCTCCCTCCAGCCTCTGCCCTCCAGCCTCCAGCCTCTGCCCTCCAGCATCCGCTCTCCCCTCCAGCCTTTCCCCTCCAGCCTCCCCTCTCCCCTCCAGCCTCTGCCCTCCAGCCTCTCCCCTCCAGCCTCTGCCCTCCAGCCTCCCGCCCTCCAACCTCCGCTCTCCCCTTTAGCCTCTCCCCTCCAGCCTCCGCTCTCCCCTACAGCCTCTGCCCTCCATCCTCTGCCCTCCAGCCTCTGCCCTCCAGCCTCTGCCCTCAGCCTCCGCTCTCCCCTCCAGCGTCTCCCCTCCAGCCTCCGCTCTCCCCTCCAGCCTCCGCTCTCCTTCCAGCCTCTGCCCTCCAGCCTCCGCTCTCCCCTCCAGCCTCTACCCTCCAGCTTTCGCTCTCCCCTCCAGCCTTTCCCCTCCAGCCTCCGCTCTCCCCTCCAGCCTCTGCCCTCCAGCCTCCAGCCTCTGCCCTCCAGCCTCCGCTCTCCCCTCCAGCCTCTGCCCTTCAGCCTCCGCTCTCCCCTCCAGCCTCCGCCTTCCCCTCGAGCCTCCGCTCTCCCCTCCAGCCTCCGCTCTCCCCTCTAGCCTCTGTTCTCCCCTCCAGCCTCTGCCCTCAGCCTCCGCTCTCCCTCCAGCGTCTCCCCTCCAGCCTCCGCTCTCCCCTCCAGCCTCCGCTCTCCTTCCAGCCTCTGCCCTCCAGCCTCCGCTCTCCCCTCCAGCCTCTACCCTCCAGCTTTCGCTCTCCCCTCCAGCCTTTCCCCTCCAGCCTCCGCTCTCCCTCCAGCCTCTGCCCTCCAGCCTCCACCCTCTGCCCTCCAGCCTCCGCTCTCCCCTCCAGCCTCTGCCCTTCAGCCTCCGCTCTCCCCTCCAGCCTCCGCCTTCCCCTCGAGCCTCCGCTCTCCCCTCCAGCCTCCGCTCTCCCCTCTAGCCTCTGTTCTCCCCTCCAGCCTCTGCCCTCCAGCCTCCGCTCTCCCCTCCTGCCTCTGCCCTCCAGCCTTCGCTCTCCCCTCCAGCCTTTCCCCTCCAGCCTCCGCTCTCCCCTCCAGCCTCTGCCCTCCAGCCTCCAGCCTCTGCCCTCCAGCCTCCGCTCTCCCCTCCAGCCTCTGCCCTCCAGCCTCCGCTCTCCCCTCCAGCCTCTCCCCTCCAGCCTCCGCTCTCCCCTCCAGCCTCCGCTCTCCTCTCCAGCCTCCGCTCTGCCCTTCAGCCTCCGTTCTCCCCTCCAGCCTCTGCCCTAAAGCCTCTGCCCTCCAGCCTCTCCCCTCCAGCCTTTCCCCTCCAGCCTCTCCTTTCCAGCCTCCAGCCAATCCCCTCCAGCCTCCAGCCAATCCCCTCCAGCCTCCGCTCTCCCCTCCAGCCTCTGCTCTCCCTTCCAGCCTCCGCTCTCCCCTCCAGCCTCTGTCCTCCCCTCCAGCCTCTGCCCTCCAGCCTCTGCTCTGCCCTCTAGCCTCTGCCCTCCCCTCCAGCCTCCGCTCTCCCCTCCAGCCTCCGCTCTCCTCACCCCTCCATATGCAATGTACAGTATCTACTATATAATTGCCGTAGGCACTTCCGTGTCGGTCCCCGAAAAGACCGTGGCGATGTCACTCTGTAACGTCAGCACGGCGAAGCATTGGCCGCGTAGCGGCCAATGCGAGTCGCTGGCCTGCGCGAGCAATGGCCGCGAGGCCCTTGTTCGCGCAGGCTGAGTACGAGCAATGCGAGTCGCTGGCCTGCGCGAGCAATGGCCGCGAGGCCATTGCTCGCGCAGGCTGAGTACGAGCAATGGCTGCGAAGCGGCCATTGCGAGTCGCTGGCCGAAAATCGAACCAGAGGCTCGGCCTCAAAGTTAACGATTTACCGGTCAGGTAGCGCGAGCAATGGCCTAGAGGCCATTGCGAGTCGCTGCCTGAGCCGCGCTTCTAATTGGTCGGCGCCAGCGAGTCGTTACACTTGCGGCGCGCTTGCGGTAATCCTCATACAAAGTATAGTATTCTAGACACCCGATGCATTTGCATCGGGCTCACAGCTAGTAAATAAATAATAATAATAATCATCATACTTTATGGGGGCAATGAAAGAGGAATCTAGGGGCGTCAATAAAAGGAAAAACACTTTGTAAGGCCTGCAAAGTTGTGAGATATGTTCTTATGTGACCCAGCCAAATATTTTTTTTGGGGGGAGTGGGTGGGGCACCAATTATAACTTCTACTATGTGACCCCATGATTTCTATGTATACCACTGGTGCAGTTTGCATTGTCCCTTTCTCATATGCCTTTGTTGCAGGACTAGCCTTTGTTGGCTATAACGTATACACAACTTCCAATGCAGACCCTCGGCACATACATGCATTCAGCCACGTTTGTCCTGAGCTGTGGTTGGTCAGTGGCACTTGTCTCCCTTCCTGCTCCCACATCCCTTCCTCCACCCAGTTGGAAGGCTCCTGCTATTAGCTCTGGACAGCCCCGTGTGCAGTGCTTGTGATTGGATAAGCGTTTCGGGAGGACGTGTGGTCGGTTGTGGAAGATGCGTCATTTTACCAGCTTAGTTCAGTGGCTACTTGTTGATGCTCAGACTGCAGATTGTTACATGTGATGTGCGGACGTTGCTGAACGATGGACATGCCTGACTAGTTTGTACCAGATATTGGCCACATTGGAGCTGCCCAAAGTATTGTAGGCATGTGCCAGAGATAATAGGTTGACAATCAGTGCTGCCTCCTGTGCTTTAAGGATGCAGGACTGAGTTTTCTACAGGACCACAGCTCTGCCAGCCATCATTTTGTGCCTGTATGCTTTGCCAAGCCTGCCATTGCTATTAATGATCCTTGTTCTGGATTCTTCTGTGTGCGTGTGATGACACTTAAATCCATAAGTTTGGAGGGGCAAGATGGGGGGTAAAAAAACATTTTGGTGAGCACCTTGAACTTGAATTTCATAATGTTGAGCTGTGAAAATAAAAAGAAAACTATTTTTCCACAAAAATGTTGCTTTAGTCCCAAATCTCTCATTTTCACAAGGGTAACAGGAGCAAAAGCACTGTACAATTTCTTGTGCAATTTCTCCACAGTTCTCCAATATCCCATATGTTGTTGAAAACTACTTTTGAGGCACAGTACAAAGTGAAGAAGTGAAGGAGTGTTATATTTGAGTTCAGATTTAGTTGGAATGGTTTGCGGGTGCCATATCCATTGGCAAGCACCTGACATGCCTAAGCAGTGGAGCTCGACCACTCTTGACTCCATATTGGAAACTAGGCCTTCAAGGAATTTATCTAGATGTTTGATTAGCACCTTGAACCCCCAGGTGCTTCACAGAATTCAATATGTTACAATTTCTGCTGAACGTGGTAATCTTATCCCCGGCTGCATCTCATCACTGGCTACATCTCATTCCTGGCTGCACCTCACCCCTGGCTGCATCTCTCCCCTACAGACAACACCCTGGTACGACCTCATCAACCTGTATCTCATACCTGGTTGTATCTTATACCTACGGCCGGAACCCTGATACGAACTCATCAACCTGCATCTCATTCTTGGCTGCATGTGATCTGATCCCTGGCTGCAACTCATCCCTGACTGCATCTTACCCCCACTGGACCTCATCCCTGGCTATTACTCATCCCTGGTTGCATCCCACCCCTGCTGGACCTCTCCCTGGCTACTTATCATCTCCAGCTACACCTCACACCTGGCTGCATCTCATCCTTGACCGCTTCTCATCCCTGGCTGCACCCTATCCCCAGCTCCATCCTATTTCCCCCACGCTGCATCTCTTCCCACTCTCTTGTATTAACATCTACTGCTCACAATGTTTTCCCTTCTTTTCACCCTCACTCCCATAGTACTTCACTTCCTACTAACCCCTGTTATCCCCCCTCCCAGCAATCAAGTAGTGCTCTCTCCCTCCATCCTATATATTCATGTCTCCTCCTCTGAACTATTTCTTCACACGCAGTCCCGTGTCTCTAAACATGCATGCCCTCCTCGTGCCCTCTTCTGCTCTCACCTCCTAACCGTCTCGCTGCTTCTCTTACTTGCTGGTGACATACAGTCATATGAAAAAGTTTGGGCACCCCTCTTAATCTTACTCTTTTTTTTTTTTTTGTTTAAAATTGTTTTTTTGCAACAGCTATTTCAGGGTGATATATGTAATAACTGATGGAGACAGTAATATTTCAGGATTCAAATGAGGTTTATTGTACTAACCGAAAATGTGAAATATGCATTATTTAAAAAATTGACAGGTGCAAAAGTATGGGCACCTCAACAGAAAAGTGACATTAATATTTAGTAGATCCACCTTTTGCAAAAGTAAAAGCCTCTAGTCGCTTCCTGTAGCTGTTAATGAGTCCCTGGATCCTGGATGAAGGTATTTTTGACCATTCCTCTTTACAAAACAATTCCAGTTCAGTTAAGTTTGATGGTCGCCGAGCATGGACAGCCCGCTTCAAAACATCCCACAGATGTTCAATGATATTCAGGTCTGGGGACTGGGATGGCCATTCCATAACCTTGTAATTGTTCCTCTGCATGAATGCCTGAGTAGATTTGGAGCGGTGTTTTGGATCATTGTCTTGCTGAAAGATCCATCCCCGGCGTAACTTCAACTTTGACACTGATTCTTAAACATTATTCTCAAGAATCTGCTGATACTGAGTGGAATCCATGCGAGCTTCAACTTTAACAAGATTCCTGCTGCCGTCATTGGCCATACAGCCCCAAAGCATGATGGACCCTCCCCCAAATTTGACAGTGGGTAGCAAGTGTTTTTCTTGGAATGCTGTGTTTTTGTGGCGCCATGCATAAAGCCTTGTTATATGACCAAACAACTCAATCTTTCGTCAGTCCACAGGACCTTCTTCCAAAATGAAACTGGCTTGTCCAAATGTGCTTTTGCATACCTCAGGCGACTCTTTGTGCAGTGTGCGCTGTATTGTTGACCGATGCACAGTGACACCATCTGCAGTAAGATGATGCTGCAGATCTTTGGAGGTGGTCTGTGGATTGTTCTTGACTGTTCTCGCTATTCTTCTTTTCTGCCTTTCTGATATTTTTGTTGGCCTGCCACTTCTGGCCTTTACAAGAACTGTCCCTGTGGTCTTCCATTTCCTTACTATGTTCCTCACAGAGGAAACTGACAGGTTAAATCTCTGAGACTTTTTGTATCCTTCCCCTGAACAACAATGTTGAACAATCTTTTTTTTCAGATCATTTGAGAGCTGTTTTGAGGAGCCCATGATCCTCAGAGAAGATGCAACTAGGAGAACAACTTGCAAGTGGACACCTGAAATAGCTTTTCTCATGATTGGATACACCGGGCTATGAAGTACAAAGTTCAATGAGGTTACCAAACCAATTTAGTGCTTCAGTAAGTCAGTAAAAAGTAGTTAGGAGTATTCAAATCATGAAAATCAGAAGGGTGCCCATACTTTGGCACCTGTCAAATTTTGAAATAATGCATATTTCACATTTTTGGTTAGTACAATAAACCTGATTTCAATCCTGAAATATTACTGTGTCCATCAGTTATTACATATATCACACTGAAATAGCTATTGCAAAAAAACAATTTTAAACAAAAAAAAAAGAGTAAGATTAAGAGGGGTGCCCAAACTTTTTCATATGACTGTATCTCCGAATCCTGGACCCCACCGTCTCATCTCCACTATCACATCTCACCCACAGTCACTCCCCAACACAAAACTCTCGCAACCTCCACAACTTTACACCCATTCCTCCAGCCCCTACTGCCCCAGTCCCTCTACCTGGAGCACTATCGAATGTTCGCTCAGTTTGCAACAAGCTCCCTTTCATCCACGACCTCTTCATCACTAACAAACTCTCATTCCTGGGCATCACTGAAACCTGGCTCACCCCCTCTGATACAGCCTCCCCCGCTGCACTCTCATACGACGGACTCACCCTCTCCCACACCCCACACCCTAATGACAAACATGGTGGAAGAGTTGCCCTGCTCCTGTCCAACAGGTGCTCCTTTACCACAATTACACTACCGCCCTCTGCCAACCTCCCGTCTTTCAAAGTTTACTCCGTCTGCATCTTCCCCCCTGCAACCTCCAGCTGGCGTCATCTACCACCCCCCTGGATCTACCCCCGCTTTTCTCGACCACTTCACCACTGGGCTTCTCCACTTCCTCTCTTCCGACATCCCCTCCATCATCATGGGTGACTTCAACATCCCCATTGATACCCCCCACCCTGCTGCCTCTAGACTCCTATCACTGACCATCTCCTTTGGGCTTTCCCAATGGTCCTCTTCTCCCACTCATAAGGATGGCCATACACTTGACCTTATCTTCACCTGCCTCTGTTCCCTCACTGACCTCTCAGACTCTGCCTTCCCCCTATTCGACCACAACTTGCTGACTTTCTCCTCCCTCTCCCCTCCTACCACACTCCCCCCTCTCCGGAAACTCTCTCATCGCTGCAGAAACCTTAAACGTATTATTGACTACCACTCATTCTCTGAGTCCCTTCTCCTCACAAATTTAAGGCCCAGTCTCACATAACGACACATCAGTGATCCTGATCCCGATAACAATGTGCAGAGATCGCTGGTGTGTCGTTCACACATCGCTGGTAAGATGTCAAACAGGCATCTCACCAGCAATGTCAAAAACGACGCACTAGCGATCCAGAATTATACCAAGGTAATTGTGAATTTTCTCTCCATAGCGTAGCATTGAGATCGTTGCTCATTATCTCTGTCAAACACAACGATGTATCATTCCCAGCAGAAGCACAACGACGTAGGAATGACCCAGAGCAGTGTGTAACGATCAACGATCTCACAGCAGGGGCCAGATCGTTGGTGCGTTTCACACAGAACGACATCGCTATTGGGATTGCTGTTGCGTCATGAAATTCGTGACGCAACAGCGATCTTGTTAGCGATCGCTTTATGTGTCATAGGGCCTTTAGCCTCCTCACCTTACGCTGACTCTGCTACCACCCTCTACAAGATCACAATAACTACAGCTCTTGACCTCGCAGCCCCCTTACTTACAAGAAAAACCGCAGACACAGGCAACCCTGGCTTACCACCCTCACTAAAGAGTTGCGTTGAGCATCCAGGGTGGCCGACCGGAGATGGAAGAAATCCCATTACGCGGAGCACTTCACCATGTTTAAACAGTCCCTCTCTACCTTCAAGTCCGCACTCCCTGACGCAAAACAAGCCTACTTCTCATCTCTAATAACCGCCCTGTCCCACAGCCCCAAACAACTATTCAACACTTTCAACTCCTTACTCTGTCCCCCTGCACCTCCTCCCTCTCCCCTCGTCTTTGCCAATGACTTCACCTCATTCTTCAAACAGAAGATCGACAAAATAAGAGAAAGCTTTTACCCACTGTCCCCCTGGCCCATCCCCATCACCGCTCAGCCCTCTTCGTCCAAAGGAAGCTTTTCCACCATGACAGAGGATCAGCTCTCCTCCCTTCTGTCACGATCGCACCTCACCACATGTGCCCTTGACCTACTGCCCTCCCACCTCATCCCGAACATCACCACTGTCCTCATTCCTGCCCTATCCCACCTCTTCAACCTATCACTCACTACCGGTGTCTTACCATCATCCTTTAAACATGCCTTGATCACACCCATCCTTTAAAAATCCAGCATCTGTTTCCAACTATCTCCCCATATCCCTTCTCTCCTTTGCCTCAAAACTACTTGAACAACACATCCATTCTGAACTGTCCTCCCACCTCCCCTCCTGTTCCCTCTTTGACCGCCTACAATCCAGCTTCTGTCCCCATCACTCCACTGAAACAGCCCTAACCAAAGTCACCACCGATCTACTGACCACCAAGAGCAAGTGCCACTACTCCGTCCTCCTCCTTCTTGACTTATCTGCCGCTTTCAACACTGTTGACCACTCCCTCTTACTTCAGATTCTGGAATCCCTTGATATCACTGACATAGCCCTCTCATGGATCTCCTCGTATCTAACTGACTGGACCTTCACCGTCACCCACTCCCATACCTCCTCTTCGCCCTACCCCTATCTGTCAGTGTCCCCCAAGGCTTGGTTCTGGGACCCCTACTTTTCTTCATTTACACCCTTGGCCTCGGACAACTCAAAGAACCCCACAGCCTCCAGTACCATCTCCACGCTGACGACACCCAGATCTATCTATCTGGACTTGACATCACCTCCATTCTATCCAAAATTCCACATTGCCTGTCCACTATCTCCTTCTTCTCTGCTCGCTTCCTCAAACTGAATATGGACAAAACCGAGCTCATCGTCTTCTCCTCAAATCACTCTCTCCCGCTACCAGATATATCCATAAAAGTCAATGACTGCTCACTCTCCCCAGTCCCCCACGCCAAGTGTCTCGGGGTAATCCTCTACTCCTCCCTCTACTTCAAACCTCACGTCCAAGCCCTCCTGGAGGCCACCTCGTGCCGCCTCCAGCTCAAAAACATTTCCTGGATCCGCTCTTTCCTTGACCTTGACACGGCAAAAACACTTGTCCATGCTCTCATCATTTCCTGCCTTGACTACTGCAACCTCCTGCTAACCGGCCTCCCTGCTACCTCTCTCACACCTCTCCAATCTTTCCTAAACTCCGCTGCCTGACTCATTAATCTGTCTTCTCGCTACTCCTTGGTCTCTCCCTTCTGTCAAGCCCTTCATTGGCTCCCCACCTCTCAGAGATCCCGCTTCAAAATCCTTACCTTGACGTACAAAGCCATCTGTGCCGCCCCGCAACGAGTGCGTCACAGGAGGGTATTGCAGCCAAGACAGCAGCAGCAATATTCTCTGACTAAGCAATGACACAGTTAAAACTCAGAGCTCCATACCCTACATGCATCACCAGCATAGACGGCCAATAAGGTCCTGGTGGGCGGAGTGTAGACGTAGTGTGTAGTGGAAGTTAGACAGAACGAGAGAGTCTGCGAAAGGTGCAGGACGAGTCTGCAAGAATGTAGGAGAAGGAGGAAGGAGCAGATGTGGCCAGGAGGAACGTAGGAGAGGAGGCCTGCACAGTTCTGTGCAGCCCCCGGGCCACCACCACCGGTTGGGCACCAATGCTCCAGTGTCTCAACAACCGGTCTCTGGGCTTCTATATGCGGGTCCAAAAACATCTACAGCGGGTCTACTGGTACCGAAGCTAGTAGTTGTTCATCACTGCTATGCAAACCAGGAGTGGAGGGACCGCTTTACAGGAGCACCCCACCACCGCCGCACACACAGAGTCATCTAGCCAGCGGAGTACCCACCAAAAGGACCCAAGGCTCCCCACAAATCCGGCCAGTAGGGAAATTGAAGCAGCCTCCTTGTACCCAATCTGGCACTTCAGGGCGACCACGGCAACACAAGCTAGTTAGAATGGAGGAACACCGCGGAGCTCTGAGAAACGCTGGTCATTGCTGAGTCCACCCGGTCCGTTACCCGAGAACTGTGTGTCATGTATCACCTGCTGGTTACAGTAAAGTACCCATTACAGAGACTAACAGTGTCTGTGCCTTCTTATGAACTGTCTATCTCCGCATACTGAAAGGTAACTGCAGCTGCCTCACAATATCCTGCGCAGCTCCTGGCTCCGGGGACACCGCTCAGCCTGTGGGGAGCGTTCCATCTTGCTGCATTCCATCCCCCGGAGGCCCAAGCAGCGCTGGTGGACATCACCGGACCTCTCACAGGTGGCGTCACGAAACAAATTAACCCCTTAATCTGTTCAGACAATATTCCTTTGAATCCGCACCACCGCGCCCCGCTTCGGCAGGCGCGGTTCCGTGACAGGAGGTTGAAGCATGACTGCCCTATGAAGTCCCGGCTCCCGGGCTGGTGTCAGACAGAATGGCGTCACAAACAGGATTCGAACCTGTGCGGGGCTGTTCCCTAACGGGTATAATGTGCTTTAAAAAGACTTTATTTCAACTAAAAGGACTTTGTTCGTCCCAAAAAGAACTTTTCCCGCTTTTTCACCATTGGACCAAGATGGCGCCCAAGATGGCGGCCCCGCCATGTGAATCACCACGTGCAGGCCTAAGGGTGAGCCACCGCCCCTCTTCATGGGAGGGCCCAAGGCAAAGGCGCCAAAATCATTGTCCGCCCCAATTGCTGGAAACAACCATGGGGGCGGGCCAAAGACTTTCTTCCCACACTTGGACTACAGTGTGGCGCCCCGCAACGAGTACGTCACAGGAGGGTATTGCAGCATAGACAGCAGCAGCAATATTCTCTGACTAAGCAATGACACAGTTAAAACTCAGAGCTCCATACCCTACATGCATCACCAGCATAGAGGGCCAATAAGGTCCTGGTGGGCGGAGTGTAGAGGTAGTGTGTAGTGGAAGTTAGACAGAACGAGACTGTCTGCGAAAGGTGCAGGACGAGTCTGCAAGAATGTAGGAGAAGGAGGAAGCAGCAGACGTGGCCAAGATTAACGTAGGAGAGGAGGCCTGCACAGTTCCGTGCAGCCCCCGGGCCACCACCACCGGTTGGGCACCAATGCTCCGGTGTCTCAATAACCGGTCTCTGGACATCTATATGCGGGTCCAAAAACATCCCGCGCCCATCTACAGCCGGTCTACTGGTACCGAAGCTAGTAGTTGTTCATCACTGCTATGCAAACCAGGAGTGGAGGGACCGCTTTACAGAAGCACCCCACCACCGCCGCACACACAGAGTCGTCTAGCCAGTGGAGTATCCACCAAAAGGACCCAAGGCTCCCCACAAATCCGGCCAGAATTCTTCGGTAGGGAAATTGAAGCAGCCTCCTTGTACCCGATCTGGCACTTCAGGGCGACCATGGCAACACAAGCTAGTTAGAATGGAGGAACACCACGGAGCTCTGAGAAACACTGGTCATTGCTGAGTCCACCCGGTCCATTACCCGAGTACTGTATGCCATGTATCACCTGCTGGTTACAGTAAAGTACCCGTTACAGAGACTAACAGTGTCCGTGCCTTCTTATGAACTGTCTATCTCCGCATACTGAAAGGTAACCGCAGCTGCCTCACAACATCTTGCGCAGCTCCTGGCTCAGCCTGTGGGGAGCGTTCCATCTTTCTGCATTCCATCCCCCGGAGGCCCAAGCAGCGCTGGTGGACATCACCGGACCTCTCACAGGTGGTGTCACGAGACAAATTAACCCCTTAATCTGTTCAGCCAATATTCCTTTGAATCCGCACCACCGGGCCCCGCTTCGGCACATCCATAACCTGTCCTCTCCATACATATCTGAGATGGTCTCCCATTACCTACCCTCACGCTACCTGTGCTTCTCCCAAGAACTCCTTTACTCCCATCTAATTTCCTCCTCTCACAACATACAAGATTTCCCCCGTGCATCCGCTATCCTCTGGAACTCTCTTCCTCAACACATTAGGCACTCACCTACCCTGGGATCCTTCAAAAGACACCTGAAGACCCACCTCTTCCGATAGACCTACAACCTGCAATGAGACCCAGTCCACCACACTCATGATTCAGCACTACCCCCCTCCTACTGAAACCCCTCCAGTCCCCCATAGACTGTGAGCCCTCGAGGACAGGGTCCCATCCCCTCATGTTCCTGTTTGTACGGACTACATTAATATATTAAACTTGTCCTCGTCTACCCTCCTATCATGTAAATTGCCATGGGATCTAATGGCGCTATATAAATAAATAATAATAATACCCCTTATGTGATTGTACAGAACTTTTTAGCTTCACCGCAGAGCTCAGGAGGGAAGGAGCACCATTTGATGTATGGAGCACAGAATTTTGTAGAATAGTTTGCGGGCTCCATTCGTGTCCAATACATTATAGCAGGGGTCCCCAACCTTTTTTGCATCGGGGACCGGCTTCATGCAAGACCATTCTTCTGGGGCCCGGCGGGGCGGGGCTTTGAACTTATGGGGTGGGGCTATGAAGAAGGTGTGGGGTTTAGTACCCTGTTTCCCCGAAAGATGCATTACATCTTATTTTCATGGGATGTCTTATTTTTCTATCCCCCAATATGGTATCCCCATCATCCCCTTGCAGCCCGCAATATCCCTATCAACCCAATGCAGCCCACAATATCCCCTAACAGCCCTCCGTGTAATATACTGCAGCCTCACAGCCCTCCATATAGTATAATGCAGCATCACAGCCCTCCACATAGTATAATGCAGCCTCACAGCCCTCCATATAGTATAATGCAGTATCACAGCCCTCCATAAAGTATAATACAGCCTCATATCTATTCATATAATATAATGCAGCCTGATATCCCTCCATATAATATAATGCAGCATCACAGCTCTTCATAGTTTAATGCAGCGTCATATCCCTCCATATAGCATAAATTTTCCCCACACACACACACACACTGCCCCATGCATAACCCCACACACACATTGCTCTTGTATAATCCCCACACAGGCATACTGTCCCCTGTACAATCCTTCACACACACTGACCCCTGAATACTCCCCACACACAGACGTTGCCCCTTGTACAACCCCACACACACTGACCCTTGAATAATCCCCATACAGTCATTGCCCCTTGTATAGCCCCCCACATACACACAGTCATTGCCCACACACACATTAACCCTTGAATACCCCCCACACTCAGCCATTGCCCCATGTATAACCCCCCCACACACAGTCATTGCCCACACACACATTAACCCTTGAATACCTCCCACACTCAGCCATTGCCCCTTGTATAACCCCCCACACACACACACACAGTCATTGCCCACATTGACCCCTGAATACGCCCCTCACTCAGTCATTGCCCACACACAGAGAGAGCGGCTCATCAGCTGAAGCTCACCTCTGGTGCAGGCAGTACAAGCAGCTGACTCTGAGACAGAGACGTGGCCGGAGTTTTTTCATATCTCGCGCTATTTCCAAGCGTGCCACGTGATGCGCTTGGAAATCGCGCGAGATATGAAATTCCAGGCAGGTCTCTGCCTCAGCTGCTTAGTTATACGAGCAAAGCAGTCGGCCAATCAGGGCATCGCTGCTGCACTGATTGGCCGACAGCTACCCTCATATAACTAAGCAGCTGAGGCAGAGACCTCAGCAGTGTAATGCAGCAGGTGACGGGCGCGGTGGGCGGGGACATAACAGGGGGGCGGGGAAGCTGACAGGACGTCGTGGACCGGCACAAAGACCCCCATGGCCCAGTCCTGGGCCGCGGACCGGTGGTTGGGGACCCCTGCATTATAGTGCCCGTACATTGTGCCCAGCTCATCCTTCTGGAAACCTGCACCCTATAAAGCTGGCTCTCCTCACTACAGAAATGCCAAACATGTGAATGTTAACTGTAGTTTAGACACAGTGTTGGGCTCAGAAGACAGGTGGCATTAGGATTTTGGAGTGCAGGTTTCACTGGACATTCTTATTTTCTGAGGGTGGTAGCCATAGCATTTTTCCAGAGCCATTGTGCTACCAGTAACACGAAAGCTCCCTATATTTCTGTTAACAGATTACAGACGTGAGTGGGAATTTGTGTTTTTGTGGATTGAATTGAATGATACTTGGTGTGATTTCGGTAGAGAAGATTTTGGATTAGTCCACATTTATCCTGTGCTCTATGGTGAGTACTTACATTGGGGTTTCCATGTACATCTCCAAAATACATGATTCAGGTGAAACCCCCAATGGATCCATTTACTATAATGAGGCAGTAGAGTTACTCCGGACTCCATTTGGCCTCTGTTCAGAGGTCTCTGTCTTTTTAAAGGTGAACAAAATTGTTCATGACTGTACTTTTGTGGATGCCTAAAAAGATGGGCACCACTGCACCACAGTCCAGACAGAATTCAAAGTGACTCTCTCTGCCTCATTACAGAAAATTTCCCATAGGGAATTTTGTCTGAATCACATTTTTCAGAGAATTACATGTATTTCCTGGTGTACATGCTCTGCGTAGAGCGCAGGATATACACTCCCTGACAGAAGTTTTATCGCTTATTCATGTTATGTAAATAAAAGCTTATAACCTGATGTTAAATTCATCCATTGGTTATATAAATTACTCTTTTGAAAGCTGAAACCCTCCGAAATGTGGTTTAGATTAAGAAAATAAATTGGCATCAATGCTGAAATATTAATCATTTAATGAGCACAGAATGGTCAGATTTTAGCAAGACAAAAGTTTTGTCGCCTGGTCATATAATGCACCCAATCCTAGGTTACTTCCCACTTGTGCTCAGTAAATGATTGGTTAATTAGTGGGTGTGTCTAAAAAGAAACCCAGCACCCTAGACCTTCAATTGAACTGCAACTTGAGGTCTGACAACATGCCAAAAATCCACCCTGCCACCAAAGCCTTGATTATCAAGAGGCTGAAGACCAGATCCACTGCAGAGGTGGCCGGCACCTTTAATGTGTCTCAGTGTCAAGTACAAAGAATTAAAAAAATATTTGAAGAGACTGGAGATGTGTTTGACAAGCCCAGGTCCGGCAGACCCTGCAAGACAACTGCTCAGGAGGAACATTTGTTGGTTAGAAAATCCAAAACGAACCCCTCTTCCACTGCAGCAGAGCTCCAACAGGTCACCTCAAGTCCCTGTGTCAACTAGAACAGTTTGTAGGATTATGTCTCAAAATGACCTCCATGGTCGAATCAGTGCCTAGAAGACAGCACTAAACAAAAGGTAAATAAAAAACCGTGTGGCATTTGCAAAGTCCCACAGCCGGCTAAACAAATGGATGCTGGAAAAGTGGCAGAAGGTGGATTTCTCTGATGAATCTTCAGTAGAATTACACCACAGCCACCGCAAATACTGCAGGAGACCTACTGGAGCCCGTATGGATCCAAAATACACCCAGAAAACAGTTACATTTGGTTGTGGAAAGATCATGGTCTGGAGTTACATTCAGTATGGGGGGGTGCAAAAATTTGCAAGGTGGAAGGCAATATCAATAGCCTAAAATATCAAGGAGTATTAACTACCTCTTATATTCCAAATCATAAAAGGGGTCAAATTCTGCAGCAGGATGGTTCTCCATCTCATATATCCATCTCTACAACAAAGTTCCTCCAGGCAAAAAAGATCAAGGTGCTCAAGGACTGGTCAGCCCAGTCACTAGACTTGAACATCATTGACCATGTTTGGGGTAGGATGAAAAAGGAAGCTTGGAAGACAAAACCAAAGAAAGAATCTAGATGAACTCTGGGAGGCATGTAAGACTGCATTCTTTGCTATTCCTGATGACTTCATTAATAAATTGTATAAATCATTGTTGAACCGCATGAATGCAGTCCTTCAAGCTCATGGAAGTCAGACATAATAATAAATATGACTCTAATAGCACCACAACTTCATTCACCAATGTTATGCAACATATATTTGTATTTTAAGTTAATTTTTGGCTTGAAAATCACATTACTTTCTGTGAGCGATAGAACTTTTGTCTTGCCAAAATCTGACCATTCTATGTTCATTAAATAATCAATATTTCAGCATTGATGCCAATTTATTTTATTAACTTAAACCACATTTCGGAGGGTTTCAGCTTTCAAAGGAGTAATTTATACAACCAATTGATGAATTTAACGTCAGGTTATAAGCTTTTATTTACATTACATGGATAAGCGACATAACTTCTGTCAGGCACTGTATTTGAGCTAAGCCTTAAGGCCCGTTACACGCTACGATATCGTTAACATTATAAAATCGTCTCCAGTTAAAATCATCACTGGTTTTGTGAAGTTGCAGCGACGTCGAAACAACACAATTGCGTGTGACATGTATCAATGACCACATTGATAATGATCGATCGTTGATCGTTGAAGAATGGCGAGGACCATTTTTGTTATTGTTGGTCTCCCACTAGGTGGCCAGCATCGGCGTGTGTGACAGCGGGAGACCAACGTTCAACGACCTCCCAGCGCCGCACAGTACACGCTGGGAGGCTGGTAGCCAGGGTAAACATCAGGTAACTAAGCGCAGCGCTGCGCTTAGTTACCCGATGTTTACCCTGGTTACCAGCGTTCTCGCTATTCGCTGATTGCTGGTGAGTCTGCCTGTGTGTTAAAACTCACCAGCGATCAGATAGCAATGTCCCAGCGATCCCGATCGTTGGTGGGATCGCTGGCACATCGTAGCGTGTAACGGGGCCTTTCTGTGATCTTTGGAAGGCAGAGTGAACAAATCGACAGTAGTGAAAGAATTCACTTTATTTATTTTTTACTCCATTCACCTTCCGTTACAAGTGATTAGTCACCTTTATTTGTCGTGTCAGTACGAACATAGCAATGTTAGATTTACCGTATATACTCGCGTATAAGCCGAGTTTTTCAGCCCAAAAATTGGGCTGAAAAGTACCCCCCTCGGCTTATACGCGAGTCAGTGCTGTATACCGATGTATACATCGGTACATACCGATGTATACATCGGTATACAGCAGCCCCCGCATCCCCAGTAATGCAGGGCCCCCCCAGGGTCTCTCCGGTCACCTGTAAAGCAAGCTATACTTATCAGTGTCCCGCTCGCACCCGCCGCTGCCGACATCCACGATCCTCCATCTTCATGCGACTCCTCTTCCTGTTTCTGTGCGCGTCGCCGGCAATGACGTCATTCCCGGCGACGCGCACAGGAAACAGGAAGAGGAGTCGCATGAAGATGGAGGATCGTGGATGTCGGCAGCGGCGGGTGCGAGCGGGACACTGATAAGTATAGTTTGCTTTACAGGTGACTGGAGAGACGCTGGGGGGGGCCTGCATTACTGGGGCTGCCTGTATACTACCGCTGGGGCTGCTATATACCTCTGGGGCACTGTATACTACCACTGGGGCTGCTATATACCTCTGGGGCCCTGTATACTACCACTGGGGCTGCTATATACCTCTGGGGCACTGTATACTACCACTGGGGCTGCTATATACCTCTGGGGCACTGTATACTACCACTGGGGCTGCTATATACCTCTGGGGCACTGTATACTACCACTGGGGCTGCTATATACCTCTGGGGCACTGTATACTACCACTGGGGCTGCTATATACCTCTGGGGCCCTGTATACTACCACTGGGGCTGCTATATACCTCTGGGGCACTGTATACTACCACTGGGGCTGCTATATACCTCTGGGGCCCTGTATACTACCACTGGGGCTGCTATATACCTCTGGGGCACTGTATACTACCACTGGGGCTGCTATATACCTCTGGGGCCCTGTATACTACCGCTGGGGCTGCTATATACCTCTGGGGCCCTGTATACTACCACTGGGGCTGCTATATACCTCTGGGGCCCTGTATACTACCACTGGGGCTGTATATACTACCACTGGGGCTGTATATACTACTGGGGCTGCGTGTATACTACCACTGGGGCTGCTGTATCTACCTCTGGGACTGGTGTACACCACATTGCTGGTGGCTGTATACTTGTGCTAGGGTCCACCCTCGGCTTATACACGAGTCAATATATTTTCCCAGGTTTTGGGGGCAAAAGTAGGGGGGTCGGCTTATACACGGGTCGGCTTATACACGAGTATATACGGTATATAGTTTTTTTTAGGTTAAGCTACTATCACACTAAAAATGCTTTTTTACAACATTAAGGTTTTTGTCATGCCATTCACTGACTTATAAGACATCTTTATTCTTGGGGCCAGTATGATAACAGCGATACCACAGTCATATATTTTTTTTTTATGTTTTGACAGTTTTTCATCATAAAAACTATTTATGAAAGAAAAAAAACAAAGAATACAGCAATGCAAAAAAGCTATAGCTATTTTTATGCTTTCTTGCTGATGGAGCTGTATGGCAACTTGTTTTTTTGTGGGGCAAGATGACGTTTTCAGTGGTACCATTTTTATTCATATTTTCAATATATTATTATTGTTATATTATTACTATATTATTATCTTAGCATATTTAATTGTTTATATTTTTGTTTATATGACTTTTTTTTATCACATTTTACTCTACTTTTTTGTGACTTGTACAATGAAACTACAGCTTTTTCTACATTGTTTTATTTATTTTTTTACAGTGTTCACTGAATGGGTTAACTAGTGTAAGAGTTTTATGAATGTGGTGATACCAAATATGTGTAGTTTTTTTGTTTTTTTTTACATAAATGCAACTATTGATTGGAATTTTTTTTACATTTTTTGTTCTTTATTTTCTGCTTTTTTTTTTTTTTTTTTAAATGTTTTTAATATTTTTAAATATTTTCTTTTTCCTTTTTCCTTAGTTCCTGAATAGGACATTACTCTGATCGCAGCTGCAATCGGATGGGAATGGGAGCGCGATCCCTCTCTCAATCGACTAAGTGCCGCGATTGATATCAAACGCAGCATTTAGGAGTTTAAACAACCAGGTTCAGTCCTTGTGCCAGGGCTTGGGTGGCAGAAAAGCCAAGTCCCCAACGGCGATTGAGCGCGATTGCCATAACGTATCTATAGAATCTAGGTCGTTAAGTATGTGCAACCTAAAATGCTAAGCAATTTATTTTTGGCATAGGAGAAAATCACTGAGGATAAGGCTACATTCATACATCAATATTTGGTCAGTATTTTACCTCAGTATTTCTAAGCTCAAATAAGGAGTGTAACAATCAGAGAAAAAATACAATAGGAACATTTGCACCACTTCTGCAACTAGAGCAGGCCTTCATAACATACAGCCTGTGGGGCTCATGCAGACTGCCATAGGATCTGCTGCAGCCCACAGGCCTGTCTGATAGGCGACGCTCCCTTCTTCCTATATTCAGTGTATTCGTGCCTTTCATATGAAAATATATTTGAATACTGTGGCTTGGGAACTGGGGCAGAGGAGTGCAGTGCGATAGAGTGCCTGTCATTCCCAGCCCAGATGTACAGCAGTGTGATGAGGTAAGCAGAGACATCTGAGACGGCTGGGTCTGGTAAGTGCTCTGTGGAGGAGCTGAAGATTAAATATGTAATTATCTGGCGTGTAGAGCAGGAGGATTGGGGTAACTGATATGGGGGAGGATAGTTTGTTGAAGGAGGTACAGCATATTGAGGGGCAGTGGGATTTTATGCAGAAGGGCAATGTAAGGGGAAAACATAATGGATAGCAGCATTTTGGGGTGATATTTTAGAGATGGGCAATATAGGGAGATGATAGTATGGAGAGGCTCAGTGTTGGGGGATATTTTGTAGAGGCTCATGGTGGAGGGTATTATGAAGTGTCTCAATGTGTGGTGGAAATATTATAGAGTTGGGCAGTGTGTGTGGAAATATTATAGAGAGGAGAATTCAGGGGAAATTATGGAGAGGGGCACTGGGAGGGAGAGGGGGATATTATGTTGAGGCTCAGTGTACATGGAACATTAAGGAATCGTGCAGTGGGGAGGGGAATATTATGGAGAAGGGCTATGTTGAAGGACATTATCGTTAGAGTTATTTTATGGAGAGGGGCAGTCTGGGGATATTTTGTTTAGGAAGCATAGTGAGGGTCAATTATTTTTCAGGAGCGCAGCATGGGAGATATTTATTTTTATCAGGAAGCATAATGATGCTTTTATTTTTAAAGGCTTCATGATAAGATGTGCTGCTGAAGACGGAGAGGAGGATAGACAGTAGAGATGAGCTCTGGGCATAAAATCTCATCATGGTGTCTTTACTATGTGGAGACAAAAGAGAAATAAATCACTTCAATCAGGGATGTAAATGTGATTGTGGCGCCCCGCAACGAGTGCGTCACAAGGGAGTATTGCAGCCGCAATATTCTCTGACTCAGCAATGAAATAGTTAACTTTGAGATCCAACCCAAACATGCATCACCTAGAACAGGGGACCAATCATAGGTCCTGGGGGGGTGGAGTGTTAGGGTAGTGTAGTAGAATACACAATAATCTAGACAGTTCTGGACTGAACAAAGGAGAACCTAGAACACAGAGCTTGGAGAGGAGCGGGGGCTCCGCACCCCGTGCGGGCCCCTGGGCCGTCACCGGTCGGGTGTCAGCACCTGAGGCCTTAACCACCGGGAATGGGCATATCTACACGGGTTCCCAAAAGACTCCCGTGCCCACAACTCACAGCCGGTTCACTGGTACCGAAGCTGGCAGCAGTTCACCTCTGCCACGCGAACCAGAAGAGTGGAGGATCAGCTTTACAGGAGCACCCCACCACCAGCCAGTTTCCAGTCGTCTAACCAGCGGTGTACCCACTGAGGGATCCAAGGCTCCCCAAAGCATCAAGAACGTACAACATGGATAGGGCATTGAAGCAGCCTCCCCGTACCCGACCTGGTATTCCTGGGTGACGCTGGCAACAAATCAAGTTAGGTAGAATGGAGGAACACTGCGGATCTCTGAGGAACACTATCACTGCTGAGTCCACCCGGTCTACTACTCAACCACTGTATGCCATGTACTGCCTACTGGTTATAGTAAAGACCCGTTATGGAGACTGTCTGTGTCCGTGCTTCCTTATGAACTGTCCGTCCGCACTAACAGGTAACCGCAGCTGCCGCACAACATCTTGAGCAGCTCCAGCCCCCGGGATCACCGCTCAGCCTGTGGGGAGCGTAACATCTTGCTGCTGTCCATCCCCGGGGGTTCCGCAGCGTCGGTAGCCCTTACCGAATCTACTCATAGGTGGCGTCACAAATAAATTAAAAGCCCCTTTAATCTGTTCCACCAAGACGTCTTCAACTTTTGATCTGCACTACACCGGGCCCCACTACCGGCAGGCGCGGTCCACCCGTGACAAGGAGGGAAGAAGAATCGCCTGTATCAACCGGAGTCCCGGCCGCGGTGAGTCAGAAAATGGCGTCACGAACAGGATACGAGCAGGCCCGTTACCCAACGGGTATATTGTGCTTAAACTGGACTTTATTGTCTACAATTGGACTTTGTTCGTCCCTAAAAGAACTTTCCCGCCTTTTCACCATTGGGTCAAGATGGCGCCCAAGATGGCGTTCCCGCCACAAGAAGCCGCCACGTGCAAGCCCAGGAGTGAGTCAACCCCCCCTCATCGTGGGAGGGCTAAAGACAAAAGGCGCCAAACTCTTTGTCCGCCCTGATTGCTCGAATCAACCACGGGGGCGGACCCCAAAGACTTTTCCCACGATTGAACTACAAAAGCCCACAGGAAATGGGAGTGACAGAGAGTCAGTTTTCTTCACCAGCTCAACCAGAACGTCTTACCGGTTGAACGGGTGTGGTTTCCCTCCAAGGAAGAGAATGGCCAGCATGAGACTCCAAGACCTAATGCGGGAGGTCGAGGCGAGGCCAGAGCAGCCATAGGCCAACCGGGTCTGGATCCTGCCCTTACCATAGACGGCAGCCCCGACTTCTGGCTAGAGGCTCTACAAGACCTCCGGGTGCGGTTACTAGAGACTGTGGAATGGACGATTCGCAGCTGGAGTGCGACCCTAGGCAGACGACTACACCATGCGATGCAGCAGAGCCGACCGGGTACAGCTTCTCCAAGCCCAGACGACGTCACCAGCTTCTCAACAGCCTCACCGTCGCCTACCACCTGTCCTGCTCCGTCACCAGAGCCAATAGACTGCGTCATTCCGGTGGAGGCCACAACTCGACCCGTTCCAGCGACCGATATCGCAACCGACCCCGTTCTTGAGCCGGAGCTCATAATACGCTCCACAGAAGAACTTGACATCTACCAGGTTCCCACTGAGGAACCCGTGACATGTTTCACCACTACAGAGACAGTCGCTTGTTTCGTCCCCGTACCGGAGGCTTCCCTTGCCATTGCCGAGGCCTACCTGGTAACCGGGATTGAAACACCTCTACCTGCGGAAACAGATGAAGAGGCAGGCAGCCTGGAAGCCCTGCAGGACGTCCCTACGGAAGGATCCGCAGCACCACCGCCCTGTTGTACAACGGAACAAGCTTCAACATCTCTCACCATCGAGCAGCCTGATGTGATCATCGAGGAAGAGGTCGGAGAGGATGACGACGAGACCCACAGCACCGCTGAGGATTTCGACACCGGGTTCGCTTGGGGAGACAACAAGGAACTTCCTTCCGGGCATACAGCACGGGTACACTGGTCGGGTGCAATGCCGACACCTTCCCCTGTGCCGTTCCACCGGGTTCCGATACAGACAGCCCGCCAAGTTCAAGCTTCCCGCCAAACCACCAGCTCCGTTACTCATCTCTACACCCCGAGCCGTAACGACGGAGATGTACGCCAGAGACGACGAGAGGAGTGGCAAGCCCGAGAACGCGCCAATATGCAGGCCCGTTCCGAGGCTCGCCGCCGCTGCCGGATGAACTCCGCCGTGAAGGTAGAATTTCCACCTTTAATTTACATACCGGGTGGGGGTTCGCTTGGGAGGTGGGTTTGAATGAGGAGGTGTTTGTGGGGCGCCGGGACGTTGAGTCAAACTTGCCAAGAGGACATCCCGATCGCGACCTATACCGGGGCGATATAATCACCTACGAGCGCTACGCTTGTGCAGATGGGTGGTTCGCTATCCGGGTGCGCCATCGTTCTCAGTGCCAGTGACTTTAAAACTTGAACTTCCTCAATGACTCTGTTCCCGTTAATCACTGACTGTGAGATCTTGCGGCTACAGCCTGGACTCTAGTTAAAGGACAGCCGACCGCACGCCGGGTCCGCACAAAGTGATTACCTGTTTCTTTGCTTATGTCACCAAAGCATACCTTTACCTGTTTTCATTTTAATAAAAGTGTGTCATATATGTATAAAAATATAAAAACCTCTGTAATGTGAGTAGTGTGACGCTTGGGGACAAGCATATTCAACCAAGGGGGAGTGTGGCGCCCCGCAACGAGTGCGTCACAAGGGAGTATTGCAGCCGCAATATTCTCTGACTCAGCAATGAAATAGTTAACTTTGAGATCCAACCCAAACATGCATCACCTAGAACAGGGGACCAATCATAGGTCCTGGGGGGGTGGAGTGTTAGGGTAGTGTAGTAGAACACACAATAATCTAGACAGTTCTGGACTGAACAAAGGAGAACCTAGAACACAGAGCTTGGAGAAGAGCGGGGGCTCCGCACCCCGTGCGGGCCCCTGGGTCGTCACCGGTCGGGTGTCAGCACCTGAGGCCTTAACCACCGGGAATGGGCATATCTACACGGGTTCCCAAAAGACTCCCGTGCCCACAACTCACAGCCGGTTCACTGGTACCGAAGCTGGCAGCAGTTCACCTCTGCCACGCGAACCAAAAGAGTGGAGGATCAGCTTTACAGGAGCACCCCACCACCAGCCAGTTTCCAGTCGTCTAACCAGCGGTGTACCCACTGAGGGATCCAAGGCTCCCCAAAGCATCCAGAACGTACAACATGGATAGGGCATTGAAGCAGCCTCCCCGTACCCGACCTGGTATTCCTGGGCGACGCTGGCAACAAATCAAGTTAGGTAGAATGGAGGAACACTGCGGATCTCTGAGGAACACTATCACTGCTGAGTCCACCCGGTCTACTACTCAACCACTGTATGCCATGTACTGCCTACTGGTTACAGTAAAGACCCGTTATGGAGACTGTCTGTGTCCGTGCTTCCTTATGAACTGTCCGTCCGCACTAACAGGTAACCGCAGCTGCCGCACAACATCTTGAGCAGCTCCAGCCCCCGGGGATCACCGCTCAGCCTGTGGGGAGCGTAACATCTTGCTGCTGTCCATCCCCCGGGTGTTCCGCAGCGTCGGTAGCCCTTACCGAATCTACTCATAGGTGGCGTCACGAATAAATTAAAAACCCCTTTAATCTGTTCCACCAAGACGTCTTCAACTTTTGATCTGCACTACACCGGGCCCCACTACCGGCAGGCGCGGTCCACCCGTGACAAGGAGGGAAGAAGAATCGCCTGTATCAACCGGAGTCCCGGCCGCGGTGAGTCATGATTTTGATAGTCATTACATCTCATCAGCACTGTGGATTCTGAATGTTTCACAGTATGATCATGACTATCAACAACAACTGCTAGTATCTCCTTACCATTGTCAAGGACATACTGGAAATTGAAAGTTCAAGTAACACTTGTATGGGTCTGACATAACGTTACATTTGATCTCTGCACTATGCTTGGTGCTGTATACATGCACTAACTGTGGTTCTGGTGCTGCATTCATATAGTGACAGTGCTTCTGGCTCTGCATTCATGTACTAATGGTGGTTCTGATGAAGCATTTGTGGAGCCCACTGGGACGGGGTACTCGGTACCGGACCGTGGTATAACAGGGGGGTACTACGGTAGTCTTGGTCTGCACCGTGTCCCGAGCCTACAAGTAATGGGGGTATTTACAGGGGAGAAAGTTGTGACGCCACCCGTGGTATGTGGTCAGGGTGACCACCGCTGCTGCAGAACCTCCGGGGATGATGGATGGCAGCTTGAGATGTGACGGCTCTCCACGTGTAATTAGAAAAAAACACAGTTTTTGCATCCAGTACATTATGGCTGGTTATACCATACCATAAATAATGTATCACCATGTATCAAGTAGTTCTGGAACATATCAGGACATATAATCAAACATGACCGATCGCACAAATTATGTATCAAGGTTATCCCCTAGGGGAAGGAACACGATCCAATGGTCATTTATATGAAAATATTAGTTTTTATTAATCAAAGATTACGCGGTACAGGGGGTGAGAGTGAGGTAGAAAATCAGCATTGATACCACTTAGTTTAACAATATTATAATCTATGTATACTTCCAATACATGACATAGACTCTCCATTAATCATTGGTCAAGGTACACATGATTCTATTCAGGGTAGTGAACCAATTCAATTCTTAATTGATATCTAACAAGGTCTCTTGTATATTATGTATATAGTATATATTACAAACTAGATATCTATAAGAATATGGTTTATAAGGTTTATTTCACATATGGTTCATAAGGCAAAAATGGATGAGGTCGGAGATGGCATATCTTTATAGTGCCCTACACATGTAACTCACAACTGCTCTCATATTGATGTGGTTACAATTTATCACTATATAATATATACACACCAAAATCAG